>JBBBDQ010001704.1:545000-840000 GCA_037127315.1 Ascarosepion bandense | reverse complement strand
AAGGCATAGTGATTAAGCTTTGTTTTGCATTCATACAACTTTTTAGGGCATAAATTGTAAAAGTTTTGTAAAACAAATCCTTATGACTTTGGCTACTTCATCAGTTATCATCAAGTATTTTCTTAATAAAATAATCAGTTATCTTTAATAAAACGTGGTCTGGCTTTTTTCCTAGTTACCTGTGAAATTTTAAAAATAATGTGCCCGACTCACATTATGATTGAGCTCTCTAGAGAAGAAAATTTTAAAAACAGTTTCCACTTCTGCAATATATGCGTTACTCTCCAGAAATGAATCAAGTTCTTTCGGTAACTGGCGTGTGTCTGCACTGCTTATATAAAACACGTTAAAATTTCCCTTCTCTGATTCCATGCGCCTATGGCATAGGTCGTAGCGACTCCGATTGACACCAAATTGGTCGAGTTTCGATCCCGGGCAGAAGTAAGTGGATGTGTCTAGCCACACTGATGAGCTGTGATACAGCGAAACAGGCTTGTATGTGGATGACTAAAATATATATATATATATATATATATATATATATATATACAGTGAAAAGAACTTTCAGGTATTGGAGGCCACCTATATTAAATCAAAGCAACACACACTTAATATAATAACATTTCAATCTGATCTGAACATATTGTTTAGACATATAATTCTGTTAACATTTCAGTCTCTTACGTGGTTTGACGTCATAGAATCGCATTACAAATTTACAAACTGCTTCTGTTATTCGGTGACTGTTATCGAGGTAATATCGTCTTTGATGGTGGATGTCTTTATGTTAACCTATCTGAAGATGACACATGTAAGCCGAAGTCTTAGAACCAGCATAATAAAAAATATTCAAATGTTAGACAATTTTTATCTTTATTTTAATCTTAAATTAAAACCAAAAATACAATACAAACGACTCATGATTAAACGTAATAGACATTCATTGTCTGTTATATTTTACAATATATGTTCAGAATATGCATATATATATATATATATATATATATATATATATACAGTGAAAAGAACTTTCAGGTATTGGAGGCCACCTACATTAAATCAAAGCAACACACACTTAATATAATAACATTTCAATCTGATCTGAACATATTGTTTAGACATATAATTCTGTTAACATTTCAGTCTCTTACGTGGTTTGACGTCATAGAATCGCATTACAAATTTACAAACTGCTTCTGTTATTCGGTGACTGTTATCGAGGTAATATCGTCTTTGATGGTGGATGTCTTTATGTTAACCTATCTGAAGATGACACATGTAAGCCGAAGTCTTAGAACCAGCATAATAAAAAATATTCAAATGTTAGACAATTTTTATCTTTATTTTAATCTTAAATTAAAACCAAAAATACAATACAAACGACTCATGATTAAACGTAATAGACATTCATTGTCTGTTATATTTTACAATATATGTTCAGAATATGCATATATATATATATATATATATATATATATATATATATATATATTTGTTCAGAATACATATATATACACTGCCGGCCATAAATATTATTCCACCCCAGTGTTTAAAGAATGTTATATTTCATACTATTTTTTGGTATTTATTGCTAAGTGAATAATTGAAAATCAAAATAGAATGGTTCTTTTGTTAATACTGCACAATAACATGTGCATCAAATGAATTTTATAAATATTTAATAATTGCCTTTATTGCAGTTTCATCAATGAAAGAATGAAGAAAATTTAGAGTGATTCGGAGGAGTTCATCTTTGCTTCCTT
Organism: Ascarosepion bandense; assembly: GCA_037127315.1. Classification (NCBI taxonomy): domain Eukaryota; kingdom Metazoa; phylum Mollusca; class Cephalopoda; order Sepiida; family Sepiidae; genus Ascarosepion; species Ascarosepion bandense. Next base: position 838,237 of record JBBBDQ010001704.1, on the reverse strand, counting down.
GCCTTGTAAAATTTCGCAAAGTAATAATAACAAAAGAACCATTCTATTTTCATTTAGAATTATCCACCAAGCAATAAATACTAAAAATAATATGAAATACATCATTTATTTTTAAAAATCTGGGGTGACCTACTAATTATGGCCTGTCGTGTATATATATATATATATATATATACAGATCTATTTCGCTGTATCACAGCTCATCAGTACGGTTAGACTCCGATTGCGTCTAACTCAGCACTGAAACCCGACCGAAGTGGCATCAGTCGGCGATTCTACCTCTGGGCCATGGGCGCACGGTAGAAGAAAGCACACTTTTTAGCATGTATATCATCACTCTACACGCCCAATAGGGTGCTCAAATTCATTAGTGAATGAGCGATGCGTACGTGCCAGGGTAGCTACTGTTTTTCAAAGTCTACCATTGAGTGCTCAATCAGGGTGAATGGTAGACTTTGAAAAACAGTAGCTACCCTGGCATGTACGCATCGCTCATTCACTAATGAATTTGAGCACTCTGGCTATTGGGCGTGTATAGTGATAATATACATGCTAAAATGTCTGCCTTCTTCTAACGTGCGCCCATGGCCCAGAGGTGTAATCGCCGACTGACGCCACTTCGGTCGGGTTTCAATCCTGGGTTAGACGCAGTCTAACCGTACTGATGAGCTGTGATACAGCGAAATAGATCTGTCTGAGGATGACTATTTACGCTCTCACACCCTGATTGAGCACTCTGGAAGAATGGTAGACTTTGAAAAACAGTAGCTACCCTGGCATGTATATATATATATATATATATATATATATATATATATATGTGTGTGTGTGTGTGTGTGTGTGCTCGCGCGCTTATTTAAGAACTGGCAAAAGGCTTTTAAGAACTTTTGGTATAGTTTTCTAATATTTTGGTCTGGCTATTTTCCTGTTTTTCGGTGAAAGTTTAAATATAATGAGTACAATATCAAGGTTCACTCGCCCTTTGTAAGCAATTATCAAAGAACTTTTGTTTAGATGTTCTGTCTTTGTATTATAATGTTTTACGTATTGAGTCTTAATCGTCTCATCACGCGTCAGTTAACGTTTTTCGCTTAACGTTTTTATTGATGTTGTTTGATTAATTTGATTTTTTACTGCTAATCGACACATTTGTGGGCCATCTAAAGCCAAAACATATTTTCATTTGTAAGAATAAGTCTTTATTTTGTGACGAATATTGCATTGACAGTTTTTTTGGAAATAACAATTATTTATCCACAAACATTTCGTGTTATTTAACCCCTAGCTTGTGGAAGAAATGGATTGATACCTTTTATCAGGGTATTTGCGCGTATGTGAAAGTAATGGACCCAACTGAAATTCGAACTTGGCTCTCCGAAATCTCATTTCGAGCTGCTATCTATTGCACCAGCTGCACATCCATGATATATGTTTAGTATATTTGTTCCAAATTTGATAATATGTAATTCATCTAGGAAAGGCATGAATCCAACTCTTCTCTTAGCTATAAATTAAATAACTATGTAGACTTGCTCACTGACCGTGTGTGGCAGTCCGAATATGAGAAGAAATTATCTGAAGAAAGCGACAAGAAACCACTTTGTTATCGTTACAAAGAAATCATCGCAATTTACAGAAATTTAAAAAGTTGTGGACAGTCACTATTGACTACGTCCGAAATAAATTCTGTGTATAAATATTAACTGTCTTATGCACAAAAATAAATAAATAAATAAAAAGAAAGAAAAAAATAGTCCAATGGATATTTTCTCTCAAACAAACTGATTAAATTAACGAACCTTGACTTCTTTGACTCGACTCTGTGATTGTTTAACCGGACCTACTGTGTCGAACAAGAGTTTTCTCTCTTAATAACAAAAGCATGATACTTTATTTCAAGGGTTCCTTTACACCTCAACAAAGGCAGTCGCGAATACGCCCAACTGGAACTTTTTTGGCTTTTAACAATGTCATCCAAGCGCTTACAAACCATCTATCTTACCAGATCGATATTAGATTAATCATACTAGCCATATATAATGACGATATTCGAATGTCAGTCTATTTCAGTTGTTTCATATCTATCGATCAGATGAATCGTTTGCCAATATTGACAGAAAGATAAGATCAAATTGGTATGCTAGATTCGAGTTTTTTTGGCTTGTAAATAAAATGAACTTTTTATTTATTCAAATGCAAAAATCTTTCTAATTTATCTGTCTTTCTAATCTATCTGTCTGTCTGTCAGTCTAATCTGTCTGTCTGTCTAATCTATCTGTCTGTCTGTCTAATCTGTCTGTCTGTCTAATCTATCTATCTGTCTGCCTAATCCATCCGTCTGTCTGCCTAATCTGTCTGTCTGTCTAATCTGTCTGTCTGTCTAATCTATCTATCTGTCTGTCTGTATAATCTGTCTGTCTAATCTATCTATCTCTCTGTCTGTCTAATCTATCGATCTCTATGTCTAATCATTCATTCCCTGGGCTTCCATGTATTATTGCTATCTTTCTCATATCCATTTGAAATCATTCAATATTATATTTATCGTCACACACAACAGCTTAGGGCCACATTACGTCGAAACATCGGTACCAGTAGTAGTACTGATTTTAAGCAACGTCGAACCTCATTATTAACTAGATGGGTGACCGCGAGAAAATAAAAAGTGCTGTAAGCTTGGATGTATGGGTGTCATAACTCACATCTACTCTCTAACAATAGGCTAATTAGTAAGCATTCTGTCACTGAAGCCATCATTATCTTTTCTGGCTATAAAAAGAGATTATTGGCAGTAGAAAACAAATCTATCAATCAATAACCCCCCTACATTTACCCCCCCCCACACACACCTATGCACGCACGCACATACCCCCCCCCCCATATATATATATATAAAATAAATTTCGATGTTCAAATTTACCATTCTGCTTTTCCTTTTGGATTAAAGTTTTATAATTAATATATATATATATATATATAATTATATATATAGACACCCGTATATTTATTAAACTTCGCTCGGTCATTGACACGCCCTATAACTGAGATGTCAAAGATGTATTCAGGCCAATAGACGCAAAACAAATAAATATATGTTTTAATAAATAAAAGAGAATGTCTACTCAAATATGAGTGTCTCCTCAAAATGATATTTAAAGAATAATAATCTGTCGGAATATATATATATTGCAATTCAATCAAATTATTAAAATCAGAACAATAAAGTCATATAATGTTGATTATAGCATTAATATTTCCAAGCCTTTAGGATCTCAACTTGTAGGTGGGTGAATGATGATCAGAAGTAAAGCCTTTTTTTCTTTTTTACTTTTGATCAACATCCACCCACCTACAAGTTGAGATCCAAAAGGCTTGAAAATATTAATGCCATAAACAGCATATATATATATATATATATATATATATATATATATATATATATATGCTACACTTACCTGTTCAATATAATTGTTATGCTTGCGTGGATGACTCACAAAAATCTTTAATTTTATGACAAGTCTCTTTCAATTTTAAAGAAAAAATGTATAATATTACGAAGGAAATACCGGTAATTCTTGTTGCCCAACTAGAACCGCTAGCGTACTTGCTCATTGTTATTATTATTATTTTCATAATAATTTCACCCAGAACGAGGCAAGGCCGCCACTGGTGAGGAGAGGGTTACAGTGAAAAGAGAAAAACAAGGTACAAGTATGCCATGAGTTGGTTTCCCTTGTCTCTCCTTACCTCTCTTCGTCCCGTGAGCATCTTATTCTCCAAGCTCTCCTTTCTTACTACATGTCCCAGAAACTTCAGCTGTCTTTTCCTGATGCGAAGTACCAGTTTTCTTTCGTGTTCATCCTCTCCAAAACCTCGTCGATGCTCACCTGTTATGTTCATGGTATCCTCAGCATCCTTCTGTATAACTGCATTTCTGTTGCTTCAAGTCTTTCCCCCATCTTTGATATGATTGTTCAGCATTCACTGCCATATTGAAGAACAAACATCGCATGACAATCCAGCACTCTCTTCTTTGTTTCCATTGAAATTTTCCTGTATCTTAATACTCGATTCAGTTTCTGGAATACATACATGGTCATGCCAGTACACCTTCGGATCTTACTGTCACACATCCTGTCCTCTGTTAGGACACTTCCCAGGTATTTAAATATTTATACCTGTTCGATTTTAAAATTCCCGACTTGTAGTTGACATTTTGGACTCCACTTTTTAGTGATTACCATGAATTTAGTTCTCTTGTAGCTTATATCTATTTCTTTCATTCCACTTTTTTGTAACTGTTTTCAGTAGGATGTCGTGTAGTTAACTTTCTGTGTCTGATATCAGCACTGTATCATCTGCGTATCTTATATTGTTCAGATTGTAGCCGAATCCTGGCATGATTGTTAGCGCTGTCAGAATTATTTCGCTGTTTAATTTGAATAGATCTGGAGAGAAGACACAACCTTGTCGTACACCACTTTCTGTTTTTTTCTATCTACTGAACTCGTTTCTTGTCTGTATGTAGGCAGTTTGTAGTCAATACAGGTTTTTGATTAATCTTTCTCGAATATGTCAAATTTGCCTAGCATCTCTATCAGGTCTTTGTGGCGTACTTTGTCAAATGCCTTTGCAAAGTCTGTGAAACGCAGGTACACGTTATTCTGCATTTTTATTGCCATATTCTAAGCCTAAATACCGCGTTCTTTTTTTTCCGATGTCATTAACGAACCCGCACTCTTCCGGTTCTATTTCTGGTCTGATTTTGCTCTGCGCTCAGTTCATCAGAATTCGGATGATGATTTTTGTTATGTGGCTCATTAAGATATTCGCACCCATTTGCACCTGGCTTCTTAGGCAGCGCTATGAAAATCGATCTACTTTAATCTTCCGATATCGCCGGGTGTAGATATCATTATTTTTTTTCTACGCCGAAATCGTTTAAATCTGCCAGCATCTCTCTTACAATGCCGTCCGGGACTGCTACTTTGTTTCTATTCAGTTTGGCCAGTGCAGCTTCTACTTCAAAGTTTAATATTACTGGCCCGTCGGCGTTTCTTTGTTGTTGGTTGCTCTCTCTTGTCGTGGATGAGGTCTTTTATATTCTACCCACCGCTAAAATATTTTCTTTCTCTAATATGAGTGTTCGATCCTTGGATTTTATACATCCTGTTGAGGAACAGGTCTATTGTCCTGTTAGTTCTCTTATTCTTTTATGTATGTCTCCTTTATTAGCTAATTTTCCAAGTGCCGAAAGTATAGGACACCCAGTAAGGACCGAAATCACTACTCCGTTGTAACTGGTTCTGGCGGGACAAACTTGCTAACCATTAAACCACGCCGAGGTGCCCTCATCTCTCCTTTATTAGTCGTGCTCAATCTCTCTATTTCTTCACAGTTATCATCGAGCTATTTTTCTTTTGCCTGTCTGCATTTGCTACTTACTTCCTTGTGTAGTCTTCCAGTATTCCGTTCCATGTCTTGGAAATGTTTTTCCTCTCTTGTATCATAGCATGGATCAGTCTAGTCAACCTGATAGTAAAACACTGCGCCTCCTTGGGTTAACTCTCACAACAGACCTCAAGTAAAATGACTACATAGATTCCATAGCTAAATCTGCTGCTAAGAAGGTCGGTTCTCTGTGCAGGGCCAGGATGTTTTTTCTATCTGAAAAAATCCTGCACATATACAAATCTACCATCCACCCGTGCATTAAATACTGCTGCCATATCTGTTCGGGTGCCCCTGCTATCCACCTAGGGGTTCTTGACAAAATCCAACGGAGAATCTGTAATATGATCCATCCCGGCTTGGCAGCTCGGATACAGTCACTTTCTCACCGACGCAACGTGGCTTCCATATGTCTCTTTTACAAATAGTTTCATGGCTTCTGCTCCGACGAACTTACCTCACTGGTACCCCTGATACATGAATTTGCTCGAGCCACAAGATTAGCAACTAGGTTCCATCCTTTTACTGTCAAACCAAGAAATTGTAAACGCAAACTCTACTCCATCAGTTTCTTCTTTCGCACTTCCCGCCTGTGGAATTCCCTCCCGTTTACTTGTTTTCCTGACAGTTACAATTTTCAAGAATTTAAATATAAAGTCAATAGTCATCTGCTATCTCACTAACTTGCTTCCTTCTCTTTCTCTCTCTCTCTCTCTCATGCTTCTTTCTTCGTCCACTCCACTCCACTCTCATCAGTATTCTCATCCTTCTCCTGACACCCCCCGTAACCTGTCACTCTTTCTCATAACTTACCTCCTATGTAACTCCCTGCTCAGTAGTGGCAGTAAAATGCCTTGCTTAGGGCGACATTATGAAAAAAATATCGAGGATCTCGTCTGTGATTCACTCATTTTCCCTTCGACGTCCTTTTTTCCTTTGAGATAATGTCGCTTACCGATGTCACTAACATTTCCTTTAGTGCATCTCATTTTGTGTTTCCGTTTCCAATATGTCCCTCGTATATTTTTTCACACCGTCCGTGTATTTTCATGCAGTTTGTTATCATCAACAAATCTGTTGTATTCCAATCTGGGTGCTGCAATAGGATTTTACTGATTTAATAAAGGATTAAAATAAATCAGCTAATGAAATACCCCGGAAAACTAAAAAACTAAATAGATAAATAATAAAATAAACATCCAAAGAGTATAGAAGTTCGCCGTGAAAGTTAGAAAAAGTAATTAATTTATAACATTATCAAATTTAAGATTTCAATTAAAATAAACATTTAGCATTCAAATATGTTAAGACATAAAACGCTCAGACAAATCTTAAAATATGTCCTCGTTCAAATTTAAAATGTTACTTGAAGACGTTAAATAAAAGAAACTATAGGCAAATGTCACAATCTGAATAACATAAGATACGCAGATGATACCGTGCTGATAGCCGACACGGAAAGAAAACTACAAGACCTCCTAAAAAGCGCAGATGAAGAAAATTGAAAGAACTTCAAATAAATTACAAGAACATCGAATGTATGGTCATCAGTAAACAGAGGAACCCAAGATGTCAATTACAGGTTGGGAATACTAAAATCAAGCATGTACAAAAATTTAAGTCATTGGTAAGTGTGCTAACAGAATATAGAAAGTGCGACACAGATCCGAAGGAGAATTAGCATGGCCAATAACATATTCCAGAAGCTGAGCAGTGTATTAAAAGACAGGACAAGTTTGCTAGAAACAAGGAGAGTAATGGATTCTATGTGATGTCAGTTCTTCAATATGGCAGTGAATGCTGGAAAATATCATCAAAGATGAATGAAGAACTTGATGCAACTGAAATGTGGTTCCACAGAAGGATGCTGCGGATATCATGGATCGAGCATGTGAGCAATGATGAAGTTTTGGAAATGATGGAAACGAAAAGGATATATATATATATACTGAGCCTCAGGAAACGACAGCTGAAGTTCCCGTGACATGCAATGAGGAAGGAGGGTTTAGAGAACCTGATACTAACAGGCCACACAGAGCGAAAAAGAGATACTGAAAAACAGCGGATAACATATTTGAAGGGCCTTAGCAGGTGGATGACAGAACGGGGAGTTGCGAGATGTTACGGGAGAAAGCGTGCTAAGAGCCACAGGGAAGGGAAACGTGGAAGGCCATGATCGCCTATGTCGTGAAGGGACATGGCACATAGAAGCAAAAGATAGGCAAATGTTGTTACAAAAACATTTGAGTAATAAAACAAGTAATAAAAATAAACAAGTATGTACATTAATAATTCAAAATATAAATGCATAGTATTACAACAAAAATATAATAAATAACAAAAAATATCATAAATGAATAATTAAAAATATGTAAAAAATTCCCCATCAAAATAAGATATCTGTATATCATTAGTGTCATAATTCATTGGATTAGAAGAAAATACTTTGCGGTTTCTACAACTAATATCACAGTCATTGTAAGGATAAATATTACAGTTATTTTTTCCATGAAATATTACTAACTAAGAGCGGAGTCCAAAGAATAATATAGAAAATAAACTAGTTATTTAATCAATCTTCTTCTTCTATATGGCCTGTTCTTTCAGGACGTAGGCGATCATGGCTTTCCACGTTTCCTTTTCCCTAGGGCTCTTAGTATGTTTTCTCCTCTTACACCACGCAACCCCCGTTCCGTCATCCACCTGCTCAGGCCCTTCAAATATGTTATCCGCTGCCTTCCTCTGTCTCTTTTTCCTTCTGTCTGGCCTGTCAGTATCAGGTTCTCCAAGCCCTCCTTCCTCATTGCATGTACTAGGAACTTCAGTCGTCTCTTCCTGATGATCAGTATTAATTTCCTTTTCGTTGCCATTCTTTCCACAACCTCATCATTGCTTACATGCTCGGTCCATGATATCCGCAGCATCCTTCTGTAGAACCACATTTCCGCTGCTTCAAGTTTTTTCCTCATCTTCGATGATATTGACCAGCATTCACTGCTGTATTGAAGAACTAACATTAAATAGTAATCTAGTACTCTCTTCTTTGTTTCTAGTGAAATTTTCCTGTTTGTTAGTACTTTACTCAGCTTCTGGAACGCGTCTTTCGCCGTGCCAATTCGCCTTCGGATCTCTGTGCCGCATTTTCCATCTCTGGTTAGAACACTTCCTAGCTATTTAAATTTTTTTACTTGCTTGATTCAAGTATCCCCCATCTGTATTTGGCATTTTGGGTGGCTCTTTTTGCTGATAACCATGCATTCAGTTTTCTTGCAGTTTATTTGTAGTCCTTTTTTGTCACTCTCCTTAACTACCTTCTGTAGGAGGTCTTGTAGTTTTCTTTCCGTGTCTGCAATCAGCACTGTATCATCCAATCCGGAACATTAAAAGAGAAGTAAATTAAATAATAATAAGAAGGAAAATTCATATTTACGTTAAATCAGTAGTAAAAATAACAAAATATATTTACGTTTAAACAGAAAAAAAATGTTAAAAAACATCATTCTTTTTGTAATTTGTTTCTCTTTTTCAAAATGATTATTACTGAGTGATTAAGCATTACATGAATTAAGTGAAGTGTGGATATACGAAAAATAACATACCTATCATGACAGCCAGTCAGATAAGAATATATTTTATGTTCTGTATCACTAGTAGCTCTTAGGACGCTTTTTCCTGTGGCGCCAAACAAACCCCTCTCTGCTATCCACTGATCAAGCCCATCAAGTAGTTAGGTGATGCGTTTCCCTGCCTCTCTTTCTATTTATCCGTCCTGTGGGTATCCGATTATCCATGCCCTACTTCCTTATCACATTTACCAGGAATTTCAGATACCAGAAACATTATAGTTGATATGGTGACGGTCTTTGATGAAAAAATAAAAATCAGCGCATATCCTTGTACATTTGATAGATTAATTATATTTTCATAGTTTATCAAACTTTTGCGGGTTAATTTAAAGTCACAAAATAGTGTTCGATTGCAAGACTATTTTGATGATGATAATGATTTAGATATAAGTACTACGATTTAATTCATAAATGGGAAAAGAAGGGTACTTGCTCGTAAATGAATATAACGAACCCGACTGGATTTGGAACTCGGCTTCCAGATTTCTAATTCCGATCCGTTAACACTTTCACGACCAGCACAAGCAAGCGCCTTTTATTCCCAAACGGTCGACCACCTAGATACTGAGTAAGATGGCGGTGCGCAGTTCGAAATACCTGCAGGTAATATAACCCAGTCTGTCCAATATTAGTTGTCAAAGTAGAAGTGAGCCAAACTTGTGGGGTTGGGTTTACGGCTACATCACGTTGAAACTTTGGTTCTCCTGCAGTTACCGAAATTAAGCAAGGCGAGTAAGTTTGTATATGCGGATGATGTAAATGACAACGACTAGAAGCTGGAAATCTGAGAACAGATTTCTGTTTCCAGTCACGGTTGTTATATTCACTTACGCGCAAATAGTCTTGGAAACGATATGAGTTCACAATTTCTCTCTCACATTTCTGGTTTAATTAGTAAACCTCGTGTCGGTAAAAATCATTATTTTCTCAAAAGAATTCTGACAATCTGAAAAATATATCTTTAAATAACCTGCATAAGCGATGAAAAAACAAACCAACCAATTCTTAGCAATTTAATGATGACTTAATTAAAGATAGGCGTTGTAGTGCAGTTGATATCGACTCGGAATGAGAAATCGGAGAGACGAGTTCGAATTCCAGTTAAATTCATTGCATTCACTTACGCACAAATACCCTTGGGAAAGGTATTAATCAGTCTTTTCCCTCCAGTTACGGTTTAAATATTACGACAGATTGCGTTCTATAGCCTTGGTGGACAACCAGTTTACCGTAGCAAGCAATGGTAACCTACTGCGGGATAATCTTCTGCCCAGTCAGGCATATCCCTTTTGAGACATCATCGCCCAAAGCGTGTATCACGTATGGCAGTTAACTGACTGACTGAATATAATAGTTGAAAACATGATTAAGGCTTCTACTGGGCATAAACTGGGGGATCACTTTTATATTGTTATGAAGTAATAAACTATCCCCTACTAATTACTACATAATTATATAATACATCTTCGTCCCCTCTAGCTATGTGTCAAATAACAGGACAGATTAGGTTCTATATACTTGGTCGGCAACCAGTCTACCGCAGAAAGCAATGGCAAGCTACTACGGGATAATCTTCTGCCCAGTCAGCCATGTGTCTTTCGAGACATGATCGCCATAAAAGCGTGTAACACGTATGGCACTTAACTGACTGAATATAATAGTTGAACATATGATTAAGGCTTCTACTGGGTATAAAGTGGGGGATCTGTTTTATATTGTTATGAAGTAATAAACTGAACCCCCACTTATTACTACATAATAATATAATACATATCTTCTCTTTCTAGCTATGAGTCAAATAATAGGACACATTGGGTTCTATAGCCTAGCGCAGAAAGCAATGGCAACCTAATGCGGGATAATTTTCTGCCCAGTCAGTCATGTCTCTTTCGAGGCATGATCGCCCAAAGCGTGTATCACGTATGGCACTTAACCGACTGCACGATGCGTAGCCTCACTAACTTTTCTGGCAATACAGGCAGATGTAAAACCAAGTTTTGTAAATACCACAAACAATTGCTGACGAGCTATAATACGAGTGTAACATCGGAGCACAATAATTTTGTCGTGGGTGTAATCTCCGCCACTGGCCTCGTGCTAAACTTGCTTAAGTTGAGCACACATCTTGGGAACTTGCCGTAAATTAATTGTAAACTATTTTTTTTTGTAGGAATAAGAAATTAAGAACTAAAAAACATTTTAGAAAAACTCAAAGTTAAATTGCACGCCCGCAAAAGTGGATTCAAACGACTTTGGAAAAAAACCCAACTGAGAAAAATTCACAAGTCAGTGCGAAAAGCATATTCTGAATCCTGATTGTATTAAAAACAGCAAATTCATATGTGACGTATTTTCAGGCCTGTGAAAAGGCTTGCTGGAGCCGGCATCAAGAAAAGTTTCACTTTTTAAACAACGACGCTAACCTGTCAAAGCTGAGGACCTAGTGGCAATTTAACGGAAGAAAATTCAAGAAGCCGATCCGGACGCAGGGCACGTCACAGTTTCATTCGACTTCTTCTTTCAATTTCCTTTTCTTCTTTTTCACTCCACTCCGCCAGAGAAAACAAATGGACGTTTTAAGTACAACTTCTTTATTTGTTTTGCCTTCTCTTTCTCTCAACCTGTTGTGACCTACTAAAAAGAGAAAGGAACAAAGACTTTACATTCTGCTACTACACAACCATGAACTTTAAACTTCTGCGGACATTTTAAATACCTACATTACTACTTTGAACAGTTTTATAACTCTTGATGCCTATAGCTTTATCATTGAACATGAACTCTACCCTTAATTTAATAATGTTTCTAATTGCACATTAACTCCTAAAACTCAGTTCTTTTAATAAATTACTATTTTAACATGAAAAATGTATATTTTTATTCTTACAATATTCCACACAATTCCACCCATTCTAACCTGCCGACAATCAACCTTCTGATGAAAACATTTTGATAATTCTGATGATGATAGTTCTGCATAAAACGTGTAAGCTGTAGGGAGTTCGGTTAAGTCTGACACAAGGCCGAATCAAAGAAATATTAATCAGCTCCCTGCAGCTTCACACTCAAAAATTAATAATGTAGTGATCATTTGTATATACAAGAGTTAGTCTTTTATTTTGACGGACTTGGTATGTATAATTGTTAATCTTTTAATTTTTTGTATATATAAAATATTTTGTTTTTTATTTTGACGTCTTTGTCATACTATAAAAATTTAATATCAACCAGAAAGTTATTCATTCTATACTAAGATTATATCATGTATAACGAATATACAAATGTTGACAGTTATAATAAACCAACACTCTGGAAAAAAACTATTAAGTGTGAGAATTAATAAGATTTGTCAGAATATGGGAGCTTATTGCATGTAAAATCGAATGTCTATTTTTTTCGTTTTTATAGCGTGAAAAATAAAATTTCCGTCGTGTGATAGAGAATTTTAATCAGTGCATAAATCCGTCACTGGAAAATAAGAACGTATAATCGAAAGTAAAAAAAAAAAAGGAAAAAGCCAGGCTCACAAGATTTGCCCATGTAATGTTACTAAGATTTCGTGTTATTTTGTAGGCTTCTTTCAAAAGCGCAGGCAGACACAAGAAACGTTCAATAGACAGCAATGATATCACTGACAAGGCATTTGTAAGGCTTGTTTAAAAAGAAAAATGTTAATAATAATAGAAAATGGAAAGAAAGAAAGCCGAGAAGAAAAGGAAGAGAAGAATAGAAAGAACAGAAGTAAGAAAAGGGAGTTAAAAAAGAATGAAATCAAGAAGGAAGGGGTTAGGAAAGACGAAAAGAAGACAAATAAAAAAGTAAAGAAAGCTAAGGACGAGAAAAGAAGAATAAAAATCGGAAAAAGAAGAAAAGTTAGAAAAGGTGAAGAATTAAAAGAAAAAAAAGGAAATACAGGCGCTAAGAAAAGACAGAAATATAAAAAGTAAAGGCAGATGAGAAAGAAAGAAAGAAATAAAGGAAGATGAGAAAGAAAGAAATAAAGTAAGATGAGAAAGAAAGAAAGAAAGAAAGGAAGATGAGAAAGAAAGGAATAAAGGAAGATGAGAAAGAAAGAAAGAAAGAAAGGAAGGAAGATGAGAAAGAAAGGAATAAAGGAAGATGAGAAAGAAAGAAAGAAAGAAAGGAAGATGAGAAAGAAAGGGATAAAGGAAGATGAGAAAGAAAGAAAGAAAGAAAGAAAGAAAGAAGATGAGAAAGAAAGAAAGGAAGGAAGATAAGAAAGAAAGAAATAAAGTAAGATGAGAAAGAAAGAAATAAAGTAAGATGAGAAAGAAAGAAAGAAAGAAAGGAAGATGAGAAAGAAAGGGATAAAGGAAGATGAGAAAGAAAGAAAGAAAGAAAGAAAGGAAGATGAGAAAGAAAGAAAGAAAGAAAGAAAGAAAGGAAGATAAGAAAGAAATAAATAAAGTAAGATGAGAAATAAATAAACAAAGGAAGACGAGAAAGAAAGAAATAAAGGAAGATGAAAAAGAAAAATACAAAAAGAACGAAGTTTGACTTTTGTTCAGAGTATTGCTGATTTCCCTAACATTTATTATTCAAACCTTTTGTTTTACTTTTAACTTCATTTGCCTATAATTTTCTTATATAATGACTGCAATATGGATGGGAGATATTTTCAAATTTCTCTGAGAGTTTCAAGTCCTAAAGTTTATTTTATTTAATGTTAAATTCTATTTAATGTTAAGTTTTAATTTTAATGTTAAGTTTTAATAATAATGTTAAGTTTTAATTTTATTTAATGTTAAATACTATTTAATGTTAAATTTAAATTTTATATAATATTAAATTATATTTAATGTTAAGTTTTGATTTTAATGTTAAGTTTTGATTTTAATGTTAAGTTTAATTTTATTTAATGTTAAATTCTATTTAAAGATAAGTTTCGATTCTGATGTTAAGTTTTAATTTTAATGTTAAGTTTTAAATTTATTTAATGTTAAATTCTATTTAATGTCAAGTTTTAATTTTAATGTTAATTTTAATAATAATGTTAAGTTTTAATTTTATTTAATGTTAAATACTATTTAATGTTAAGTTTTAATTTTATTTAATGTTAAATTATATTTAATGTTAAGTTTTGATTTTAATGTTAAGTTTAATTTTATTTAATGTTAAACTCTATTTAAAGTTAAGTTTCGATTCTGATGTTAAGTTTTAATTTTAATGTTAAGTTATAAATTTATTTAATGTTAAATTCTATTTAATGTTAAGTTTTAATTTTAGTGTTAAGTTTTAATAATAATGTTAAGTTTTAATTTTATTTAATGTTAAATACTATTTAATGTTAAATTTAAATTTTATTTAATGTTAAATTATATTTAATGTTAAGTTTTGATTTTAATGTTAAGTTAAAATTTATTTAATGTTAAATTCTATTTAAAGTTAAGTTTTAATTTTGATGTTGAGATTTAAATTTATGTAATGTTAAATTATATTTAATGCAAGTTTTAATTTTATATAATGTTAAATTTTATTTAATGTTAAGTTTTGATTTTAACGTTAAGTTTTGATTTTAATGGTAAGTTTTGATTTTAATGGTAAGTTCTATTTAATGTTAAGTTTTAATTCTAATGTTAAGTTTTAATTTTATTTAATGTTAAATTATATATAATGTCAAATTATATTTAATGTTAAGTTTTAATTTTAATGTTAAATTTTAATTTTAATGTTAAGTTTTAATTTAAATGTTAAGTTTTAATTATATTTAATGTTAAATTTTATACTATTAATAAGTTATTTTTGGCAAGATTTAAAGTAATTTACTTTGTTCTTTGGATATATATATATATATATATATATATCCAAGTATAGGGTAGGCATGGATGGAATAATATTCCTTATGCAAAGAAACACTATTCTTAGAAAAGTGCTAAATTAATATTTATTCAGAAATTATAACATGAATGTGCTATAATATCACTACAAAAGTAGCTATTTTGGTTTCGACACGACCTGTGTATTATCAAGCAATGAGCTCATCACTTGATACGACACAATTAGTGTCGAAACAAAATAGCTACTTTTGTAGTTTTATCATAACATATTGATGTTATAATTTATGAATATATGTATATATATATTTGTTTTCAAAGTTTTCTTTTTACCCGTCTTTTTTATACATTATTGAATCAGTAATAGATAATACTAAGTTTTTCTGACACATACTAAGTTAAATCTTAGTAACTGTTTTTTCTATATAAAAAAAATCAATAGTAGTAAATCTCATATCGTCCGGTCCTTAATCCTCACCCTTTCATTGATCAGGGATAGAGGCTTATCCTTGTTTGCTGTTTATGAAGGGTTTTTTGGATTCTTTCCTCTCTTCAGTTTTTAATAGTGATGCTGTCATGTGTTTCTGAGATGTATATGGATGCTAGCAACAGCTCTTCATGTTGAGGGCACCGAGTTGGTAGTTTTATGGTTGCTGCTTCCGACTCGTAATTAGGAACCCGAAATCTAGCGTAGCTTCTTGAGAGACTTCTCTGATCAACAGTTGAATAATATCGGGGTTTCTTGTAGTGCCATATCGCGCATGAATGGATGTTCCTATAATGCCGCCGTAGGGAAACTCGAAGGTCACATTATGCTCCAGTGTGCGTCATTTCCCTTCTCATACCTGTTGCATTTGACGTCCGACTGATACTGCTACACTAAGCCTCTCCTTACCGAAATAACCCTAAATCATGACAACACATAATGAAAGATATAAAACTAAACTAGCTAAGAATCCCCAAAAGATACCCTGATATTCTAGCCTTCTGCGAAACTAACCTCAACCCTACAATTCCCTTTTCTGATTTTCTCATAGTCCTTCTTTCGCCTTTTTATAGTCCTTCTTTCGCCTTCTTATGGTTCTTCTTTCGCCCTCTCATATTCCAACTTTCGCCTACTTATAGTCCTTCTTTCGCCTTTTTATAGTCCTTCTTTCGCCTTCTTATAGTTCTTCTTTCGCCCTCTCATAGTCCAACTTTCGCCTACTTATAGTCCTTCTTTCGCCTTCTTATAGTTCTTCTTTCGCCCTCTCATAGTCCAACTTTCGCCTACTTATAGTCCTTCTTTCGCCTTTTTATGGTTCTTCTTTCGCCCTCTCATAGTCCAACTTTCGCCTACTTATAGTCCTTCTTTCGCCTTTTTATAGTCCTTCTTTCGCCTACTTATAGTCCTCTTTCTGTCTTTTTCTTTTCATTGTTCCTGTTTGATACACTTTCTCTAATTCTTTTCTTCCTTTTTTCTGTCTTCATTTTCAATCTTTCCTTGCTGCGTTTTTCTTATCTTTCTTTATCCTTTACTTTACATTTTTATATAACCATTTCACTCAAAGCAAGGCAGAAATGCCACTGCAGCGCAGGAGATTACATGAAAAAAAGTACAGAAGATGTCGAAGAAAAGAAGACGAAAGAAGGACTATAAGAAGGAAGGTAAGATAAGAAGAGAAAGAGTAAGGAATAAAATAAACGCGGAAAAGAGAGAACAAAATAGAACTCCTACTAGTTTACAACTCCCGACATCTCACTCGTATGTGCGTGATTTTCTCTAGCTACCACTACTGCATGAAGAATGGCATTTGTATATCGACAAAAATCGCAAAAGAAAGTGGTTATCACAAATTAAGATACAAGTACCAACAACAATATCTGGATTCCAACAATAGAAGACTTGCCTTTTTGTTTGGTAGAACTTCAAAATTCCAGGACTTGATCGGACAAACTAAGACAAACTATTTCTTATGCAGAAACTCTTCTTTTTTTTATAAATAGTAAATATATTAAATTCCAGCATGACAATTCAAAAGGAAACAACTCTAAAAAACAAAGCCAAAGAAAAAACGCAGGATCGTTTCAATCAAAAGTTCTGCTACATATAACATACTCACCAGCTTTAGCAACTGTCAGTCAGTCAGTTCAGTGCCATGCGCAATACACGCTTGGGTGATCATGTCTCGAAAGAGACATGACTGACTGGGCAGAAGATTATCGTGCAGTAGGTTGCCATTGCTTTCTGCGTTAGACTGGTTAGACAAGGCTATAGAACCCAATCTGTCCTATTATTTAACCTATAACTGGAGGGAAGAGACGGATTAATACCTTTTCCAAGGGTATTTGCGCGTAAGTGAATGCAAGGAATTCAACTGGAATTCGAACTCGGTTCCCTGATTTCTCGTTCTGAGCCGATATCCACTGCGCCACAACCCACATCCTTAGCAACTGTAGATATCTTAAATATTTCATTGAGAAACAAAAATTTGAAAAGAATTTTTCAAACATTCTTATGGAAAAAACTTATTTCTTAAACGTGGAATCGTAAAATTACCTTACCGAATCAGATGGCAAACCATATATATAAACCTACCTTCTTCTTTTCGTGTCTTATATATATATATATATATATATATATATATATATGTATGTGTGTGTGTGTGTGTGTGTATATATATATATATATATGTACATATATATTAATGAGTATACATACACATACTTTCCTACGTGGAATATATATATATATATATATATATATATATATGCCGAGCGAAGACTGACGCCAATTCAGTCGGGTTTTAACCATGGTTTATATATATATATATATATATATACAAACTTCAGCTGATATTACAGACCTCAATGTGCGTGAAACATTTAAAAGTAACATTGAACAACGCTAATATTGAGAATGGCTTAAACATGTACATAGAAAATTAAGATGCTTACTTACAACTAAATATCACACTTTAATATCACGGGCATAAATTTCTCATATTTTTTTATGATCATTCACTCAAGCAAGGCAAGTATGCCACTTAGGCGCAGGGTGTTAATAACATTTTTGACGATATGGTCATTCAGGACGCTTGGCAAGCATGAATTTCTACAGCTTATGATTATCAATTTTTTTTTTTGCTGAACTATTTGAGAATTGCCATTAACTTTTGAGAAAAATGGTGTAGTAGTTGTCAGTTATTTTATCCACGGTTCTGAATTCAGAGTTCTCCTAGAGTGACTGCAACACAAAGATAAGGAGCTGCTACAAAATAACAAACTGACATAAACGTATTAAGCAATATTTGTCTCTATTTCGGAGAAGAGGTATTTACAATATTTACATTGCTCTTCTTCTTCTTCTTCTTCTTCTTCTTCTTCTATGTGCATGGTCCTTTCAGGATGTAGGCGATCATGGCTTTCCACGTCTCTCTATTCCTGGTGGCTCTTAGCACACTTTCTCCTGTAACACCATGCAACCCCCGTTCTGTCATTCACCTGCTCAGGCCCTTCAAATATGTTATCCGTTGCTTTCCTCTGTCACTTTTTCCCTCTGTCTTGTTAGTATCAGTTTCTTCAAGCCCTCCTTCCTCATTGCATGTCCCAGGAACTTTAGTTGCCTCTTCCTGGTGCTTAATATTAATTTCCTTTTTCTATCCATCCTTTCCAGAACCTCATCACTGCTCACATGCTCGGTCCATGATATCCGCAGCATCCTTCTGTAGAACCACATTTCAGTTGCTTCAATTTTTTTCTTCAGCTTTGATGATATTGTCCAGCATTCACTGCCATATTGAAGAACCGACATCACATAGCAAACCAGTACTCTCTTTGTTTCTAGCGATATTGTCCTGTTTCTTAATAGTTTACTCAACTTCTGGAATACATCCTCGTGCTTTCGGATCTCACGAATATAAATGTATAGAAATTGTTGTGACTATAAAGTGAGGGTTCAGTTTATATATTGATTGTAATATGGAATTGATCCCCCACTTTATACCCATCATCCTTCTGTAGAACCACATTTCAGCTGCTTCAATTTTTTTCTTCAGCTTTGATGATATTGTCCAGCATTCATTGCCATATTGAAGAACTCATAGCAATCCAGTGCTCTCTTCTTTGTTTCTAGTGAAAATTTTCTGTCTTTTAATACTTTACTCAGCTTCTGGAACGCGTCCTGCACCATATCAATTCGCCTTCGGATCTCTGCGTCACACTTTCCGTTTTCTGTTAGAACATTTCCCAGATATTTAAATTCTTGTACCTGCTTGACTTTAGTAAACCCCAACTGTATTTTGCAGTTTGGGCTGCTCTTTTTGCTGATGACCATGCATTCGGTTTTCTTGCAGTTTATTTGTAGTTTTTTGTATCATCTGCGTCCCTTATTTTGTTCAAATTGTGGCCTCCGATGACAAATCCTTGCTTAACACCTAGGGTTTCGCTGTACAAGTTGAATAGATTTACTTAGCTCGGTCCGTGAATAAAAGCATTAGTTGCATCCAGTGGCTTGAGCCAAAGAATTGAGTTCAATAACTCGTGACAGTAGTGGCGAACAAAGAAACCCAGAAATTTGAGTTAAATGCAGATAACTAAGGCATCAGGAAGTAGCATGAATCATGGAACGAGAGAAATCTACCTCGGTAGATCGAAATAAATGGTTCCGTTCAAAATTCCACTCATCTGAAGAAGGTCAGAGCGTACAACTGCCGAAACGTCGTGAATATGACATTAAGATGAGAACAACAGTCTGAACAATGTACATAATGATAAAACAAGTTGGTGGGTGGTGTGAAATATGTATGAAGGATATAGTCCACCATGATTTTGCATAGAGGATCTTTTTTTATTATTATTTAGCAGTAAATAAGAAACGTAGTGGAGTAGTTTCCACTTACGTCCTGCAATTAAACTGGTTACCATCCAAGGCTAGAGAGCTCAGGCTATTGAGCTATTTAACCTCTAGTTGTTGCTAGGAAAAATAGATGGGATTCGTTATTTTCTCAATGTCATTGCTGCAAAAATTAGCACTAGAAATAAGGCTGCAACTTGAATTCAACTCATCTATTCCGTTTCCTGCACTGGTAATAATTACTCTACACTGATATCCATTCGACGACTGCGTAACCGTATTGCAGCAAAAAAAACTCCGGTGTATGATTTTGGAAATCATTTTTAACCGTGATTTAAAATTAAACACGACCGAACCTTATTGATATAAACAAACAGAAGATAACACATCAGTCTGAATTGTTAACTGACTGCTGTTAGGCATATACGGTGCTGTTAAATAAAATATTTAAATGAAGAGAGATTTCAGTACAATTATAATTGTTGTGGGATCTCCCTTTATATCTGATAATGGACTCGAATGAGTATACATATACTCCTGCCATAGTGAGATACGGCAGCTGACATAGAGTTGAGATTAATCGTAGAGATCCATGCGAGTTATCGGAGAGTATCGGAAATGATACGTAAGTTACCGAGAGATACCGAACTTACACAGAGACTATCGCATCAGAAGTCAGACTAGTTCTAAGCTACACTCAGCTAAAATAATATACACGGATATACTATTTCCAACGACTTCACTTCAAGACTTGTATATATTTATTTCTTACTAATAGTATTCCTGAATTTACTAAACTGTATTCAAGTTTGTATATTACGTTCAATATAACTTACTTTTCTATCTCAATATCTGTTTTTGTTGTTCATTATTTCGTGCGGTTCCTCACCCGGAATCCACGACAATAATAATGAGCATTCTAATTCTAATTAGTCAGTCAGTTAAGTGCCATATATGATACACGCTTGGACGATCATATCTTTTTTCAGTGATATATATATATATATATATATATATATATATATATATATATATATACACGGGGAGAAGATTTCCCCGTCTTAAGTAGCCGTTTCTTTCTGTGGCAGACTTTTGTAACCCAAGATTATAGGAACAAGTCCGTTCTACTATACAACCCATAGCTGGAGGGAAAATAAAATTAATTCATATTTGAAGAACCTAACTTGAATTCGATCTCAACTCTTCAAATTCTCATGCCGACCTGATATCCACTACACTAAATCTCGTTGTTTTAAATCAAAGAACATCCATGAATTCTTGTCAATTATGCGCTTACTAATAAGCTCGTACCGTCAAAAATGACGGCAAAATATCCATATAGATATGTCGTCTAAAACCATTACAAATTTATCAACAAAGAATCATCACGATAGTTTCAGTAATATCTTACATAAATCAATCCAATTTCGTTTATATACTAACTCTAGTAATAAGGAATTTTCTGACAACTCCAAAATTAAATATATTAATGCGTTAAAAAAATGAACTCAAAACTGACTTTAAAACTCCTGGTAAATCAAATTAAGCTTAAATAAGCAGAAACTACGAAAACGTAACATTAAATGGTTTCAACCCCTCTTCACTTGTAATGTGTAAACAAACATTGGAAAATTATTTCTAAATTTAATTCACAAACATTGCTAACAGAAAGAAAATAACATTTTATTTACGTACGGTTAAGGTGAACACAGATAAGAAATAAATAAAATAAAATATGAAATTAAAATCTATAATAAAAAAATCAAAATTAAGCATTTGCTTTCCTTCAAAACCCATATATTTTCTCGCTCTTTCTTCCACGCTCTCTACCTATCTCTCATTCTGGACTCCCTCTGTCTATAATTCTCCATTAAGTACTGAGAAGGTAACTCTCAAATAAAAAGTTTTTGGCCACAAGTTATTCGCCCCACTCGAGCGTGACAGGAGGGATATCTATCTATCTATCTATCTATCTATCTATCTATCTATCTATCTATCTATCTATCTATCTATCTATCTATCTATCTCAGTCTCTTCTATCTATCTATCTATCTATCTATCTATCTATCTATCTATCTATCTATCTATCTCAGCCTGTTCACTATCTATCTATCTATCTATCTATCTATCTATCTATCTATCTCAGCCTGTTCACTATCTATCTATCTATCTATCTATCTATCTATCTATCTATCTATCTCAGTCTCTTCATATCTATCTATCTATCTATCTATCTATCTATCTATCTATCTATCTCAGCCTGTTCACTATCTATCTATCTATCTATCTATCTATCTATCTATCTATCTATCTATCTATCTCAGCCTGTTCACTATCTATCTATCTATCTATCTATCTATCTATCTATCTATCTCAGTCTCTTCATATCTATCTATCTATCTATCTCAGTCTCTTCTATCTATCTATCTATCTATCTATCTATCTATCTATCTATCTCTTCACCTCTCTTTCACTCTATTCTCTCCTTCTTTACCTCCTCTATGAAAATTAAGTATTTGCTTTTCTTTAAAATCCTATCTCTTCCTCGCTCTCACTTCCTTATATATATATATATATATATATATATATATATATATATATATAGAGAGAGAGAGAGAGAGAGAGAGATGCAGAAAACAACCGCTTCCATGGTATGATACAATAAGAAAGTGCTCCATTCAAAATTCAACTGGATGAAAATAGAGTAAAATATATTTAGCAAATAAGCTCTCACACCAAGCTACACGCATTTGAACCGTGAGGTATCTTCAGGCAGAAGGCTTTTTCATGATGAGTGAAAATCTTGTCAGCCTCACGGGAAATCAAATCGACAGGTAAATGGTGATGATGTAAAAAATTAGTTTCTAACATTTGCTTTTATTTTGAAATTAATGTCTTGCCTAATGTACAGTACTGTGCAAATGTATTAGGACAAGAACTATTTTATCTTTTATGAAGCATATTGACATAAAACAAACAATTTAATTAAAGTAATTTTATTTGATTTACTCAACAAATGCTTTAACAAGAAAAATACTTGTTACAGAATAAATTTAATATTTAGTATAACAGCCTTTTGCTTCGATCACCGTCTTCATTCTATCAGGCATTGGCTTCACAAGCTTCTTCAATGTATCTAATGGTATCTCCTGCCAAGCAGCTTGCATTTGTTCTCAAAGTAACATTAGATTTATCAATTTGAGAGTGGGGGAATAAGAAAAACCTCAGTCATATCTAAGGATAATAGAATAATGAGAAGTTTCAAAATAACTTGTTTAATAGAAAATTGGAAAAATTAAATATAACTTCTTTTACATCTAGTTTTAAATAATTAATATTTATTAGCAATTTACTTGGCTGTATTTGAATTTCAGTGAGGTTATAAGGAAAATCAGCCTTATCCTAATACTTTTGCACGGTACCGGTAGTGTGCAAAAATATGAGGACATGGGTGATTTTAAACTTTATTTTGTTGCCTCATAAAAGATAAAATAGTTCTTGCCCTAATACTTTTTCTCAGTACCGTATGTCGCAAAGAATTGTCTCACTAACTAATGCTGGTACCAAGCTAAGTGAAATTAATAATGTACAGTAATATAGAACTTTTCAAACATAGGGAAGTGTTTTCCCTCCATCGGATACAAACTATCCTCTAAATTTATATGAATGCAGACACTGATTTTTAGCGTGTGCTTAGTGGTTATCAGTGGTATAAAAGAAAATGACTAAACTCACTTTTTATCACTCTCTCTTTATCTCTCTCTCACTCGCTCTCTCGTTAGTATGCTATATATACAATACATTTCATGTCTCCATGGGCTGACAATAGTCTGCAAACCGTCTACTTAATTTCAACCAAACCACGTGGCGCATCTTCATCTCTCCTTCCCTCGCTCTTTTCCTCAGCACATAAATGTTTTTTTTCTGTTTTACTGCTGAATACCACGCTATCTAGCGCATTTAAAGCAAAGATCACTGCCAGACCACGTGACGTAATCCCGTACACTTAATTAAGCAAATTTTTAAGAATGATACTCGCTTTTGTTGGCAACAATACGAAGATTACTTCAATGAAATTTGTACCATTCACAGGCCAAGTGACAATCGACAATAACTTATGTTAACCCTTGCCTCAGGAAAGCCTTAAAATGATAATAGTAACATTAGCCATTTTGCTATTAGAAATTTCTTGGCCTAGCTACCAGTTCTATCGTCTTTCTATTAATATTTTTCAGTAAAATAGTTTTCTCAAGTCCAATAACTGTAATCGCTCTTTCCAGTACTGAAAGAGACTTCTTTCTTAATCTTATGTTCAAAGTAGTGTGAAAGGTCTATATTTTATGCTACTAGTTTCAATTCGGGTTGTCTATATAATCATATCGTCCCAAGCAAGGCAGTTTACTGCCACTGTTGTGCAGGGGGCTACATAGAAGGGAAGTGATGAAAAAGAGTGACAGGTTATATGGGGTGTCAGGAAATGCGTAAGAAAAGGATGAGAATACTGATGAGAGTGGAGTGAACGGAGAAAGGAGTATAAGAGAGAGGAGGAAGGTTAGTGAGGTAGAAGATGACTATTGACTTTACATTTAAATTCTTAGAGATTGTAGCTGTCGGGAAAGCAAGTAAATGGAAGGGAATTCCACAGGCGGGAAGTGCGAGAAAATAAGCTGCTGGAGTAGAATTTGCGTTTACATTTTATTGGTTTCCCAATAAAATATGGCATACATTATAATTGCTGCCTTGGTTGAAAGTTCTCAACTATGTTGTTTCTGTTATTTGTTACACTTCTTTGTGATTCTACAGCGCCAGAAACAGGTGTTTACTCGTGCAAACAGACTGGCAACTGGGTTTAACCCATTCACAGTGAGATCGAACAAATTCAGACGACAATTAAACTCCTGCAGCTTCTTTCCTCGCACTTCCTGCCTGTGGAACTCTCTTCCTTATTCTTGCTTTCCTGACGGTTACAACCTCCAGGAATTCAAATGTAAGGTCAATACTCATCTCTTAACCAGTTGATCCTAGTTCTTTCCTCACCACCCTGTATATTCTTTCCTTTCTCTCCACCCGTGAAACTGTCATCACAGCTGTATTCCCTCCTTTCTCTTGATTCTTTTTAAATGGTATGTCCTTCTCTTCATCCTCTTCTATCTAGTGCTTTTACTCTTATGTAGCCCCCTGCACATCAGTAGCGTTACCACCTTGCTCTGGGTGATATGATTAATATATATATATATATATATATATATATATATATATATATATAATAATATTTATTAATAAATTATAACATTGATATGTTATAATATCATTACAAAAGTAGCTATTTTGTTTCGACACTTTTTGTGTCTTTTCAAGTGATGTTGTTATTTTCGAAATAACAACATCACTTGAAAAGACACAAAAAGTGTCGAAACAAAATAGCTACTTTTGTAGTGATATTATAACATATCAATGTTATAATTTATTAATAAATATTATTATTATTATTAGCTCTACTTTGTATTGAGCACTTTTTTAACAAATAGTGTTTCTTTGGATGGGGAATATTATTCCACCCATACTTGTATATATTTATATATATTTATATATATATAAATATAATATAGTTTTGATTTGATTTTCAGATTAATGTTTTGCTTTTGTTGCAAATTTATGTGTTTTGTAAAGCAATCCCTTGCATATTTTATTCTTTGTTCAATTTTCTCATCTCGTTTCCTAAATTTGCTATAAATGATAACGACGACAAACTATTTGAAGTAATTAATGTTTACTAATTCTATAATGGATTCAGGAAAGATGCCTCTGCTGCTTTTATTTCAATTCCAAACATTTTTTTTAATAATCGTTTCACCCCGAGCAAGGCATTTCACTGCCACTATTGTGCAGGGGGTTACATAGAGGGGAAAGTGGTGAGAAATGATGGTTAGATATAGGAAATTCCAGAAGGATTGACGAGTAAGGATACTGAGAATGAGGGTTGGGTAGATGGTGAGAGTTTTGGGAGAATAGATGCAAGTTAGTGTGATAGGAGGTGTCTATTGACCTTACATTTAAACTCCTGGAGATTGTAGCTGTCGGAAAAGCAGATATGTGGAAGGGAATTCCACAGGCAGGAAGTGCGAGAAAAGAAGCTGTTGGTGTGGAAATTGCGGTTACATCTTATCTGCTTTACTGTAAAAGGATGGGACATAGTTGCTAATATAGTATCTCGTGTAAATTCTTACCTAGGCGGCACCAATGATCTAAATTCATCGGAGCAGAAGCCGTGAAAGTTTTTATAGAAGAGGCACAGGGAAGCCACGTCACGCCGGTGAGAGAGTGGTTGCAGCCGGTCTGCCAAGTCAGTAAGTTCTTGAAAAGTTGTTTTTGAGTCCTATTTTTGGGACACTTGGTAGAGGATGTTAATTTATTTGTTCATGATTATTCTGATTCCAACTATGAATACCTATGTCATCAGCACAGGCATCATCATAAACAGTACAATGATTCAAGTGAAGGAAGCAGTAAGACTGATATCGCTTAATTCATTTGGGATACATTATGGAATGCTTCGATGTGCGTTGTGGGGCAGTGGATATCGACTCGGAACGACAAATCAGGCTACCGAGTTCGAATTCTAGTTGAATCCTTTGCATTCACTTACGCACAAATACCCTTGGAAAAGGTATTAATTAGTCTCTTCCCTGCAGTTATGGGTTAAATAATAGGACAGACTGGGTTCTATAGCCTTGGCTGGCAACCAGTCTACTGCAGAAAGCAATGGCAACCTACTGCGGGATAATCTTCTGCCCAGTCTGTCATGTCTCTTTCGAGGCATGATCGTCCAAAGCGTGTATCACGTATGGTACTTAACTGAATGCTTAAAAAATAATATGTTATGGAATGATTAAATAATGATGAACTCTTCACATCTGCACTTGTACATGAGCAGTCGTTTAGGAAGCGATTAAAAAGATTATAGTTCATTTTCCTGAGCTTTGTAAAGTGTCATTATTGGGGTCCTGGCCATACATATATGACTTCATGGACCAATATAGTTTATCTATGCAATTCTAGACAGACAATGAAGAGCTGAATATAGACTAAACTTTTTTATTTGTCTCTGTAACAGAGCTGTATCCGTTTTTTCCTTTTCTTAGCTAAAATGAAATTTTATTCCGTTAAAATTTTCTTCCTTGTTCTGGAGAATTACTGCCTGCAAGAAAGAGAGTTAATAATTTTATATGATTAGGAGGAAGTACATTTTACTCTGTCCAAAACAGACAAGCAGAATTTTGTTTTGGGTCGTTTTATCTTGGGACACTTAATGGAGGATGTTAATTTATTTGATCAGGGTCATTCTGATTCCAAGTATGAATATCTATGTCATCAGCACAGGCACCATTATTTTCAGTATAATGGTTTAGGGGGAGGAAGCAGTAAGGCTACTAGCGCTTAGATTCATTTGGGAGACGTTATAGAATGCTTAAATACTCAGTGCCCATCTCTTAACATCTGAACTTGTACATGAGCAGTCGTTTTGGAAGAGATTAAAAAGATTAAGGCTCTCTTTTCATTTTTTTTTAAAGTGTCATTATCAGAGTTCTGACCATAGAAATATGAGTTCATGGACTAAAATGAAATTATAGACAGACAGTGACAAGCTAAATATAAGATAAACGTTTTTAATTTTCTCTGTAACAGAGTCTGTATCTGCTTTATTCGTTTTCTTAAGTAAAATTGAATTTTATTACGTTAAACTTTTTTTTATTGTTCTGGAGAATTACTGTCTACAAGAAAGAGAGTCATTAATTTTGTATAATTAGGAGCAAGTAGATTTCACTCTGTTCAACATAGACGAGCAGCATTTTATACGTTACAATATAGATACAATACAATATTGCGAAGAGCTTCACTAATAGCAAAAACCTCATCACTTGAACACTTCAAACAATAACAACAAAAATAGTTATCACGTTTATTTAGAACTAGCAGTATACCCCGGCGTTGCTCGGGTGTAATGAAAGCTTTAAAACTAATCCATGGTCCTGGAGCTCAGACTCAGCCTAAAGAATATTTGTGTGAAGTTTGGTAAAAATTGTGGATGTGTATAAAGGACATACAGACAGATTAACAGACACACAAACATAGAAACAGTAGACTAAAAGAAAAATGAATGGATGTAAGTCAAATTTTGATTTCCTGGTATCGATATCAAATAAGTCTTTTTCGTCGTAAACTGAATTTTGAAGGATAAATAAGTCCTCTGAGTAACTGGTATCATGGCTGAGACTAAGAACTACAATTATACTTACTTAGAGCCAAACCCGAAGCAAAAACTAAAATAAAAGGGCTGAAAAAATACAGACATACAGGCAGATAAACAGACACACACACACACACACACAAACATCTTGCCTTATATATATATATATATATATATATATATATATATATATATATTATTGATTTTCTGCTCTAATGTAAGAACTGCAACCTTGAAACTTCTGAATATCGTTTCTTATGTCTTTGTCTATGAGTGTATCAAATTTGATTAAAATCGGACCACTTCTTCTATAACCCGATTTTTTCGATTATCGATTTTCGATATTTATTGGGGGTACCTCGACACAAAACCTAGCTAAGAACACTCGCAGACGCCTATAGTACAACTGTGTCAATTTTCAAGAAAATTGGTTCAGCCGTTTCGGAGTCTATAGGTAACGGACACACACACAGAAAAAATTCTATTTATAAATAAGTTTAGATTAGATAGAAAATAATGATTTATAAGTCAAAAGAATGCAAAAAGAACAAGCGTTGGTTGAGAGATCAAAAAAGTAACATTAGCTAAAGAGTTGTGAGTTAGTATCTGGCCACAGTGAAAGCAACTAAAACTTTGAGAGTTGAGTTCCTAAAGGGAATTAATTAAAACCGAGATACCCCAAAATGCATGAAATGTTGAATTAGAACAGTCTAACTAAAGGGTATCACCTGAAGACGGTCAGAGAGTACAACGGACTAAACGTCGTGAATGTGGAAATAAAGATCAGGAAAGCAGTCCAAAGGATTTAAATTGTGTAAATAGAAAATATTGCTATTATCAAGATGTTGGCTTTCTACATTACCATAAACTAAAGATTTGGAAATAAATTTATATCAATACAAGAAAAAGCTATAATATTTAGTGAATTTGAGAAATTTATTTTGCTGAAAAAATTGTTTTAATAAAAAATATTTGATATATTTCAACCGTCATTAACACTAGTTGTTCGGCCAATTAATATCGAATGTTACCTGCGAGAAAAAGGTTAATTTCCCGATTACTATTAACGAAACAGTTGACAGTTCTGTCTGCTGTTGGTTTGAAGTCACATTTCGTTTATGGATACATTTTTTCCACTTTAGCTCATGCTAAACGTGATTGCATTGGAACAGTTGCTCCATAAATTAAGGAAGAACACGATTCTGCATGGAATTAAATTATCTTTTGTAATATAAAAAAACAACAAAGAACACAAACAAAATTGACGTCACAGTGTAATTTTTAAATAGTTATAGTAAGAAAAGAAACTAATGGTCACTAAATGAACATTTTTAGAGTTTAACAATATCATGTTCAATATTTGCCTATCTGAAATACCTCTCTATGCTTTTCCGTAACCTTGTTTTTAATAATTTGTTAGAAAAAAAATAATGGTCACTAAATGAGAATTTTTAGAGTTTATCAATATCAGGTTCAATATTTGCCTGTTTGAAATACCTCTTCATGCATTTTTCGTGATCTTTTTAATAATTTGAGAGCAATTGCATAACAATCCTGAATTATTTTTCTGTCAAGTACAAAGTTTAAAAATCTATCAGCAATAATATAATTTGTTGGCAAACTGGGGGATATTTAATTTTTTTTACACTAGAATACTTCATCGCGGTCTTATCCAAATCTTACTTGTGCTGCAATAGCCTTTTTCAAGTTAATTAGGAAAATGTAGATTTGCATTGATTTGAATCGGTTTTATATCGCAGTCTGGTATTTTCAATTCAACAAAGTTTTTAAAACTTGTTCTCATGTTTACTTGAAAATGAGAAAAATAGCAGTTCAAATTTTAATATTCCTTGCTATAACGATAAATTACACCCGGCGGCAACGCATCTGATCGAGAGATTGAAATTTTTTGAGGAGTGTGGAACAATCTGCTGTTGTTCCCAGGTCCAACCCTGACCGAGTGTGGTAGCGCGCGTTAGGCTTCCACCTGTTGTGTTTTAATTTTTCTTTGGTGGTTCACGAAGTACAAAAATACATTATGGCAAAAATACCAGCAGTGTATTTATATATAAAATCAATGGCAATCAATACAACACTAAAGTATGAAGGTGCATTTAGATTAAAATTACCTGCAATACATTTATCTCTAAACTATATATGTAAACGTTTGTTTACCAAAAAATTACAAAATTACCCACAAAAAAATCTGGTTCTAAGTGAAGCCATAAAATCGTGTATAAAATATTTATAATTCGGTATCAAAAAGTTTGAGTGGTTAGAAAATGTATTTTCTGACCATGAGACCCGGGTTCGAATTTCACCATGATCGATTTGTTATGAAGATGACTTATTGATGTTATCGGTTCTGAATAGGCGAGCCCAGCGTGTAGCATTTTTGGAAAGGTGTCTGGAAGCAATACTACGGGTCGACTCAAGTCTTCGGAGTGAAATTAATCCATGGAACCCTTAGATAATTGTGCTAGCACGGAGTCAGAAGTCATCGTGAACAAGGGTTTGGGTGTACTGGCCTTTTTCGAAAATCTGGTTAGGCTATATAACACGCATTCTCACAGAAATTGCAACAGCTTAGAAAAGCTTTGGACAGACACAAATGGGCCTGAGTGCACGTCTTCAATGGGAATTAGACGTTCTCGTAGATAGGCATACTCGGATACGCTTTAGATGGAGGTGTTGATATCTCGGTTAAACAAAAACAAAGCTTAACCAGATTTTAATTTAACAAAAATGAGTCTTCAATGGTGTTTTCCTCCACAAAACTCAAAGAAATTTTTGATTGCTGTTTTTATCAAGTTATATCTTGCTGGTAGGATGTGCGTTGTGGTGCAGTGGATATCGGCTCAGAACGAGAAATCGGAGAGCCGAGTTCGAATTCCAGTTGAACTCCTTTCATTCACTTACGCGCAAATACCCTTGGGAAAGGTATCAATCCTTCTCTTCCTTCCAGTGATGGGTCAAATAATAGGACAGATTGGGTTCTAGGTTCTATAGCCTTGGTTGGCAACCAGTCTAACGCAGAAAGCAATGGCAACCTACTGCGGGATAATCTTCTTCCCATTCAGTCATGTGTCTTTTGAGACATGATCGCCCAAGCGTGTTTCACGTATGGCACTTAACTGACTGATCTTGCTGGTAAATAACATTATTATTCATTTATGCATGTCATATTTTAAAGAAGTGTAATGTTTCCTTTACATATTTTATTGAAAATATCAATAACTTGTTGGCGATATTTTTTTTTCATATCACTTAACATCGTTTCATCAAATGATTAAAAACCAGATCGAAAATGAAACCAAAAGAAACCGTAGAAGTGTCATAACAATTTCCATTTGAAAATTCGTCTAAGTTACGTGTATAATAAAAACCGTTCAAATCTTTCATTACATTCGTGGCAAAACCGCCGAAATAGACATTTAGTTAATGGAAAGACACTTATATTATTAACTGTCTTGATACTAATTTATGAAATTTTCATGCGGTTTACTACAGAGATGTTTAGCAGTCAAATGTTAATGATGTATTACAGGATGCGTAGTAAAATAACTGCTTTATTTAAAGAAATTGAAAAAAATAACCACGAGGACTCCAATCATAAAAGGCTCCTTATCATTTGCAAATGCATTGACATTTAAAGAGAACTATTTATTTTTTAATCACTTCACCCCCCCCCCCCCACGAGCAAGGCAAAAATACTGGTGCACTGGGAGTTACAGTGAAAGAATAAAAAAAAGGGTACGGGGGGGGATGATTTCTATCCATCTTTTATCTTTTCTGTCGAAGAAAAGATAAAAGATGGATAGAAATCAAGTAGATAAAAAATGGCAATTGACGTTTCATTTAAACTTCTGGAGATTGCAGTTATTAGTGAAATAGAAATGAGTTCCACAAGCGGGAAGTGCGAGAAAAGAAGCGTTACATTTAACTATTTTGACGGTAAAATGTGGGACCTAGATAAAAATCTAGTAGAATGTAGTCAAGGAACAAAGAGAAAAAGTTCGTCAGAGCAGTTTCCATGAAAATACTTGTAAAAAAGACGGAAAAAAGCTACATAAAATTAAAACATTACTTTTTTGTAAATTGTTGAAAATTTAGCGTAAATTTCTAATTGCTCTTCAGGTGTTTAATGCTAAATGGCTTTTTCCGATGTCTAGTTAAATAGCATTCAATAAATCAATAAAATATGTTCGTTGTCACGTATTATTGTATCCTCAGCGTGTATTTCACAAATTTTCCGATTATAGCAAAGTTTATTTTGAATGTCATTTTCTACATTTAATAGCTAACTTTGAAAATTTTATTTAAAGCGATAAGTCAAATTGGTTTTCTTAATTTAAAAAGACAGTCCTCTGAATGTAGATTGAAACTAAAAAAAATAAACGAAAATATGTCACATCCTTCTTTGCCAAGTTTGATTTTCAAATGATTCATCTGTGACCGGAATAGGCTTAGGATTCAAGTTTGCATCAGACAATAAATGAAGACATTACAACGGTTGACAAAATGAGAACCAAAGCCGATTCCTTTGACATCAGCAATGACCCTCAGAGGCGAAAACCCTGTGAGAAATGCTTCACCTGATATGTGCGCGTTTTATAAACATTGAATCGAGTCAGTTGGTTATATAACACAGTAAACCCACACACACAACGCGGTCAGAATGTATCGTTCTCGCATGTTACTGGGGAAGTTAGTCGATGAGAATTGACGAAGTTGAATAAAATGTATAGTTATTACCCATTACAGAAAATCGCTCCGACCCACCATTATCATGGTTTAGGCTAGTCTCCCTGAAAGTAAAACACTGCGTCTCCTCGATTTACTCCCACAACCGACCTTAAGTGAAATGTCTACATAGAATCCATAGCTAAATCCGCTACCAAGGTCGGTTCTCTGTGCAGGGACAGGAAGTTTTTTTTCCCGGCTAAAACACTCCTACATATATACAATCTACCATCCGCCCGTGCATTGAATACTGCTGCCATATCTGGTCGGGGGCTCCTGCTATCCACCTAGGGGTCCTTGAGAAAATTCAACGGAGAATCTGCAATGTGATCAATCTCGACTTGACAGCTCGGTTACTGTCACTTTCTCACCAGCGCAGTGTGGCTTCCCTGTGTCTCTTCGTGCCTCCTATGTACGAATTTACTCGAGACACAAGATTAGCAACTAGGTCCCAACCTTTTACTGTGAAACTAATAAGATGTAAACACAAATTTTACTTTAGTAGAATTTAGTAGTACCAATAGTCTCATGCCTTCATTTGAGAAAGTTTTTTTTTCCCATAGCAAAGATATTAGTAATTGTTGATTCTTTGAAATAATATCATATTTTAAATAGCCAGCAGGTTTAGTGACTCACCTATATTGATTTCAAAATGACTTTACGCTAAGTATCCATTAGAAAAATCAAGTCCAGCAGAAGATTGAAGGATGAAAGGTTTCCTCTAAACCGCCAGATGCAAATTTGCGCCTTAGCTAGAAATCAGTGGCTCGTGTGTGATAACACCTGTTGCGGGATCTGTGAACTACCAGGGTAAAGATATTGTCAACCCAGTTGCACCTTGGATTTGTACACATGACAAACACCGAAAGACAAGTAGATATAAAAGCAAAAATTCGAGAAGAAATAAATGATTCTCCTAATTCATCCGGAAAATGTAGAAGTCACATTTAGAGAAAACGTTAAAGTCATACACCGTCTCACCGTCAGCAATTGACGCATTCGAAAGTCGGATAAACTGGACCGTTGCGTATGTGAGATTATATCTCGCGTTGAGTAAGCAGAGGTTCACAATGACTTGTGAGAAATTTTGTGTTTGATCAGAAATAATCAAACTGTAGTAGTTTGTTTTATGTTTAGATATTGAAAATTAGAAGACAAATTTTCTTCCATTGAGATTTTAGAGTGAAGAGATCTGCCGTAAATCTAGGATAATATTGATATTTTTAGATGTGATTCCGTAAACTAGTATCATTTGCATAGACGTTTTACTAATTGTTGTGGGGTTTCCCATTTTTACATGATAATAGACTCGTCTAGATTATACATATACTCCTGCATAGAAGCAAGACGTCAGACATAGTCAGATCCGAAAGAGGTAACGTCAGATCCGAGAGATACCGAGAATACAGCGTCATTAGTTCATAGTAGCTCTGAGCTCCACTCAGCAGAATATTATTATACAACACCCATCAGATTCCGACGTGGAAATACTAATCATACTACGGCTTTACTTCAGGGACTTGTATATATCCTTCTTACTAAACCCGTATTCCTGGACCACTAACCCTCGTTTGAGTTTGTATACTTTACGTTAATATACTTATTTTTCTATCGCAAATTCTGTTTGTTGTTCCTTTATTTTGTGCGGTTCTTATTCCCGGAATCCACAACACTAATAATCCAAAAACGTTCCTTAATAAAAAGCAGAAAGAGAGTAGGCTTGTTGAAGGATCATTAGGAAACGCCTAAATTGATATCTTGAACTTCAGAAGACTAGCCATTCTCAACAACGTGATAGCAAGTAACATATTCTTCTTATTCTTCAGCACCGATTTTTAAATTGATTCATCAGATTGATCAAGAATGCAATCTTATGCAAACGTTCAAAATTCTGGGCAGTTTAATATTTCCCTCATAATCTCATTCAATAGAAATCAAAAGTTATTAAGTAAATATTTGAGCTTCAAAACTCCTCCACTTTCATTTGGTTTTTAGTCTAAAGATTTTATCGCTTCCTTATTTATTTTAAAACATCAGTTCGAGTATCGACAAATCAAGTATCAAAATCGAAGCCATCCCTAAGTAAATTTAATTCTTAAACCTCAATTATGAAATTATTTATGAAGTAGAGAGCTACATAGAATTTACAAAATTTAAAACTTGATTGATTTGTAGTAAGTTGATGAAGTAAATAAAAGTAGTCATAAGACATTTCTGAATTGAGTAAATCAGACGACATCTTTGAAATGCATCGTTTCTAGTTGAAGGTATTTCTAGCCAAAAATACTAAATACTATATTTTTAGAAAATTTAAAATACTGGAAATATATTATATATTAAATGCGATTTTAGTTGTCAACATCTATATTATTAAAATATCATTTCAGTGCCATACGTGAAACACGCTTGGACGATCATGTTTCGAAAGTGACATGACTGATTGGGCAGAAGATTATCCCGCAGTAGGTTGCCATTACTTTCTGCGGCAGATTGGTTGCCAGCCAAGGCTATAGAACCCAATCTGTCCTGTTATTTAACCCATAACTGGAAGGAAGAGACGGATTAATACCTTTCCCAATGGTATTTGCGCGTAAGTGAATGCAATGAATTCAACTGGAATTCGAACTCGGCTCCCCGATTTCTCGTTCCGAGCCGATACCCACTGCACCACAACGCACATCCAAAATATTATTTCCTTTGTATAAAATATTATTTTATTTAAATGTAAATTATTTTATTATTATGAATAAAGACATTAATAATTTTATTTATTTTTATTCGGTCAAGCTAGACCGGACATTCATGGGTCTGTTAAGCTACCCATTCGCCGTCCTGCATCAAAGTCGGGAGGTCGTTACGGTGACATTTTGTATCATAGCATAGTTGGTTAATGTAGGTGGCTGCTGGGCTATCAACCCGTTCTGTTAGCTGTTCCCATGTCTAGTTCTTGTTTGATCGACAGCAGTGCCTTGTAAAGTGAATTCTTCGTTCCCGCAAAATTTTAGAAATATAGAGCTGTTATTTAGTTTTATGTTGTATCCTAGAGATCTTGAGTATAGCTCTCTGTATTCGTGTGTAGGTTTCATCAAGCTTGGACTCAAAGGTTTTAATGAATTTCCAGGTAGTGTCATCACACTTTAACACTACCTCTGCACTAGCACAAAATGAGCTCCGTTTGAGGTTATTTAGTAGATCAGATCTCCAGATTGCATCCATTTTATTCAAGGTGACCCATGTTTTAGCTATGCTAATTTTAACATCCTTTTCAGTATAATGCATTTTGCTTCCGAGGTATGGAAATGATTCAACAGATTTTATTGATTCTCTTAAGAGAGTTTGTATTGAGTTTGGATGAAATCTACAAATTCAGTTTTAGAGGCTTTGATAAAAGTCCAAATTCTTTGACTTTATTAGAGTTGTGTCATTGGTGTCTGCGGTGACAGCAAGGTTGTTGGCATAGTTAGTATCTGTCCAATTTCTTTGCCAGATATCGACTTGAAAGCCTTGGCGATAAAATAAAACCTAGATGATAATGTTTTTCAAGTGAAGTTATCAATACGTCGTTGAAAGAGAAAGGGTGCCAGAGCATCGCTCTGAATGATCCCTGCTTTAATGCTAATAAGCTCAGTCTGGGAAACTAGCCAGAGATTTCTTATTTCTGTATAAGATCATTATGACAGCTACTGTCTGAGGGTAAGGATATCATATGCCAAAATAGTCATTCCGTTTATCTCCTATGTACAGAATCAAAAATTTTAGAGAAATATCAAAAAGTAAGGTGACCTGTAGACGTCCTCAATAATTTTCAGAAAAGTCAAGGTTTTTTTCAAGGGTTGGTCTATTTTTTCCCTTGGATGGCAAGATATATTGAGGTATTACACTTACCTTCATTGCAGCAAAAATTTATAGCTCAATGCTTCTTAGAAGAATACTGATTGTATTAAAATCTACATCATGTAATCTATAACATCTGGCAAAAATTTGAAGTAAACCAAAACGTTTTTAGGGCACTTCGGCCTGGTGTAATTGTTAGCAAGCTCGTCTCGCTAGAATGATTATAAGTGAGTTCAATCCTTACTGGGTACCCCCTTACTTTCGGCCGTGTGTCACGTCTAAGCTACGCTTAGAAAATCCCATTTCTCCAGGTTTAGGGGTTGGGCGCAGGGCTAACAGTTTGTCACGGAAACAGCAAAAACGCTGCCCTACACACCATTGGTTGCAACGGAAAAGTTGAAATGCTTTTTGCACAGTTTAAATTTTTGATCTGATTTTTTCTTCTATGTTTAAGGCATAAACATTTCTTACTGGTTACCCTCATTTAGTTTTTAGTTCATTCTTTTTACTCTCTCTTTCTTTTACCCGCGTATTCGTTGCATTCCGTTTCGCAAAAATATTTTTGGGAACGTTATGTATTCATCGCCTCAAAGAATCTATGGGTTAAAAAGTAGAACTTGTACCTAGAAAAAATATTGTTATTCTCAAAACATTTTAAATGTAATATTTACTCACAAAAATAATGAATTATTCTTCAAATACAAAAAAAAAAAGTTAAATGAGCAACAAAGAGTTGATAAACCGTAAAAAAATAAATCAAGGTGCTACTTTGGCATTCGATCTACGTGTCATGAAGTCGTTTTGGTCTACAGTCTACATTCTATATTGTGATCTATAATAAGAAAAGATACACTGTTTTCTTTTTTATTATCAACAGGCAAGGTAAACACATCTCCACTGATAAAATCACTCTTTTCTCTCCTCCATCTTTAGTGTTTTTATTTATACTTCTCGTCCTTGAGTAATTGCTTCTGATAATAGATCTATCTCTCTAAATAGCCTTTGTCGCCTTTGGTAATCCTAGCTTTCCCAACAACTGTCGTCTTTTTGAGAGTACAAACATCAATCAATCACTCAATGAATCATTCTCTCGTTTATTTAGCCATCTCGTTCTTGATTGGCTGCTTTTGATAAAATAATAAGATTCTCTCTCTCTAAATAGTCTTAATCGTCTATTAATGCCACAGCGCTACCAGTTACTTGAAAGTTCACAGATCCTGCAACGGGTGTTATTACCCACTGCAATAAGATTATATCTCTTCGTGTAAATGTATACACAAGATGATGATAACAGGAATCTGGTATCAATTAGAAGGAGGAGTATATTTTTGTCATATGTTTACGTATTAAATTTTCCTCAGAAATATATCAGCCTAATCTTGAGAAAATATACCAATTTTTTATTATATTAAGGGTGTTCCATTATGACATTGAAGTTAGCAGTGTTATTGGTGAAATTTTATTGACTTTACGATTAGATCATGTTATTTGGCAATTATGGGCTGAATTAAATGCTATGGAGGTCGAAAATTTGTGGTTCCTACCGGACAGCGCTACACTTCAAACAGTCAATGCAACAATGGATTTATTGAATGAAAGGTTTCCACATGAGAAGTAATGTCAATTAGTCACCGTGAGCGTGCAACTTGACGCCTTTAGATTTCTTCCTTTGGGGTCATCTCAAAAGTAAGGTCTATGCCAACAAGCCAACAGCTGATGGATGAGATAATAAGGCATATTGGTGAGATCGAGGAGCAAATATGCAGAGACGTCATCAAAAATGTTGACCATCGAGTGGAGGTGTGCCACCGAAGCCTTGGCAGACATTTGGGTAATATCATTTTTTAAACATAATTGCAATAACTCAACATGATTTAGTAGTAAAATCAAATTTCACTAATAACACTATTTTATTTGCAGCTGATATCGATCCGCCTTAACAGAACACCCTATGTATCACTTAAGCGTCATATGGGATACACGCTTTGCGCAATCATTTCTCGAAAGAGACATGGATGACTGGCCAGAAAATTCTCCCGCAGTAGGTTGCCATTGCTTTCTGCGGTATACTGGTTGCCAGCCAAGGCTATAGAGGCCAATCTGTCCTATTATATAACCCATAACTGGAGGGAAGTGACGGATTAATACCTTTCCCAAGGGTATTTGTGTGTATGTGAATGCAACAAATTCAACTGGAATTCGAAATCGGCTCCTCAAGCTTTAATTCTGAGTCGATATTCATTGCACCACAACGCATATCCACTTTATGTATAGTTTCCTCTAATAAAATTTTTCATTAAAACGACTGATTTTTTCTGCAAATTTTGCTCTTGATTTTTTCGGGAGTCTGTATAAAATAATTATTCTTGGGACTTAGTGCAGAAATTGTAAAAGCGATTATCAATGGTGTCTATGTTGATGAGAGACAGACATATATTTAATTATAAAATACAGACAAAACATTGTGATTGTTCTTGATATTTTAAAGGATTATTTTTAACAAGGGCTTCTATTATTTTAATACTAGCAGTATAGCTCGGCGTTGCTCGGGTGTAATGAAAGCTTTAAAACCAATCCATGGTCCTGGAGCTCAGACGCTTTGGACGTTGGCACGAAAGACTAAAAAGCAATAGTTGTTTCCAGTTAAAGCGAAACCGTAGACTGAAGGAAAAATGAATGGATGTGAGTGAAATTTTGAGTTCCTGGTATCGATATCAAATAAGTTTTTTTCGTCGTAAACTGAATTTTGAAGGATAAATAAGTCCTCTGAGTAAATGGTATCATAGCTGAGACTAAGAACTACAATTATACCTACTTAGAGCCAAACCCGAAGTAAAAACTAAAATAAAAGAACTGAAAAAATACAGACACACAGGCAGATAAACAGAAACACACACAAAAAATACAGATACAGGCAGATAAACAGATACACACACAAACATCTTGCCTTTTATATATATATATATATATATATATATATATATTATCGATTTTCTGCACTACTGTAAGAACTGCAACCTTGAAACTTCTGAATATCGTTTCCTATATCTTTGTCTATGAGGGTATCAAATTTGATTAAAATCGGACCACTCCTTCTATAACCCGATTTTTTCGATTATCGATTTTCGATATTTATCGGGAGTACCTCGACACAAAATCTAGCTAAGAACACTCACAGATGCTTATAGTACAACTGTGTACATTATCAAGAAAATCGGTTCAGCCGTTTCGGAGTCTATAGGTAACGGATACGCACACACACGCACACACACAAAGTTCCATTTATAAATAAGTTTAGATGTTCTAGAAATAAAAGCATAGCTTATAAAAACAAAACAAAAAGCAACCCCTCATCACATCAAATACATTTTTTATTATTCGGTCGATCCAGATCGGACATCTTAAGTTTATCATGAAAAACCATCACGATCCCGATTTAAAATCGGCAGGTTCTTAGGGTGGCATTCTGTGGCAAAATATAGCTGGTCAATATAGATGGTTGCTGGGCGACCAAAGCGATTTTCTCCATGTTTGAGCAATAGATCACTCGCAATTACGTTTGTGCAAGATTATAGAATTATCAGGGATGAGCTCGTAGAAAAATGACTTAGTTGGATGTTGTCTCTAGGAGTTATTAAGTATGGATTTTAGTATATGTGTGCAGGTTTCATCAAGAGTAGACGCATGGGTTTTAGTTAAAGTCTAAGCAATTCACACCATATATTAGAACAGTTGTGCAAAGGTTTTGTTTAACGGCATATCAACACCTCTGTGGGTTATTTAATACCAAAAAGTGGGGTTTTAAGATATTTTTTAATTTTTAGTGAGAAGGTTGATTTAGTCAGATTTTAATGAAAATGTTTTTATTCTGTTTTATTTTAGAAAACAGAAAATGTCTTCTAATTTTTAATTAAAAAATGTTTAGCTGAGAATATTTTTCCTTCGAAAATGTGTTACAGTCATAGTTTTTTCTTCAAAAATGTATATTTTTCTATAAAAGTGTATTTTTATATTTTCATAGTGTTTTGACCCCTGTTTTGGGATAAACTATTTGCCCATAGCTGGGGCCCTAACAAGTGCTACCACTCTGGGTCAGGGTGGACCTAGGAACAACAGCAGTTAAGAGGTGGCTCCATGCTCCTCACAACCTCCCAATCAGAGGCCTTGTTGCCGGATGCAGTTTAACGTCATGCCCTGGACCAGGTGCAAATGTATCTGCAGTCATAGTGTAGAGCAATTAAAAACATATCTACCTTTCAGTACCGTATATAACACGTGTATAACTAAACGTGTATAACACGTTTCTTGAATTTTTGTGAAAAACTTTATTTTTTCATACAGATCCAGTTAAATGTGACACCAGCATCTGAGCAATACCAGCAGGCTTACCGTAATCAATATTGCAGTACTAGATAAATATTATAGCAAATAAATCGACTTCATTCTGTACGAACCTACCCTAAAATGGTCGTAAAATCACTTACCGTCAAATATTAGATACGAATATTTAGATACCTTACTTTTTGTTTTTCGTTCATGCTTGGCTACGGTAGTGCCTTTGGCCTGGACATAAGTTCTACGTAGGCTTAGTCTATTCTCTTTTCTTCGTACACGATCAAAACCACATCCGCTATATACGTCATTTAAAATAAACAAATACCGTACGTAAATCTAAACTTATATAATAAACGGAATTTTGTCTGTGTGTCTGTACGTGTTTGTGTCCGTTACCTATTGACTCCGAAACGGCTGAACCGATTTTCTTGAAAATGTACACAGTTGTACTATAAGCATCTGTGAGTGTTCTTAGCTAGGTTTTGTGTCGAGGTACTCCCGATAAATATCGAAAATCGATAATCGAAAAAATCGGGTTATAGAAGGAGTGGTCCGATTTTAATCAAATTTGATACACTCATAGACAGAGACATAAGAAAAGATATTCAGAAGTTTCAAGGTTGCAGTTCTTACAATAGTGCAGAAAATCGATAATATATATATATATAAAAGGCAAGATGTTTGTGTGTGTTTCTGCTTATCTGCCAGTGTGTTTGTATTTTTTCAGCCCTTTTATTTTAGTTTTTGCTTCGGGTTTGGCTCTAAGTAGGTATAATTGTAGTACTTAGTCTCAGCCATGATACCATTTACTCAGAGGACTTATTTAGCCTTCAAAATTCAGTTTACGACGATAAACCTTATTTGATATCGATACCAGGAAATCAAAATTTGATTTACATCCATTCATTTTTCTTTCTGTCTACGGTTTCGCTTTAACTGGAAACAACTATTGATTTTTAGTCTTTCGTGCCAACATCTAAAGAGTCTGAGCTCCAGGACCATGAATTAGTTTTAAGCTTTCATTACACTCGAGCAACGCCGGGCTATACTGCTAGTATTAAAATAAACAGATCTTTCCTATTTCACCAAAAATATATGATATTTAAGCACTTCAAAATTTTTCTGTGTATAGTTCTACCCTCTATTTTCGTGTAAAAAACTGACCATTAAACCTCACACTATACTCGTAATTTACGCAATAATTCAGTCGAACTGAAATCCTTGAAAAAGATTAATAGATTAAACAACATCGATAAGAACTAATCATTATTGCGATGATACACTAATTCCCTACAAAAAGAGAAGAGATATTTTGTTTCCTACCAAAGAGAAAATTATATATCTATTTTGGTAGCAACCATTCATTCAAACATGTTTAGATGAATATGACAGGATTTTCATTTTCGCCATTTGACTGATGTCAAATCGGTCACGTTTTCATCCTGGCTGGAAACTAGGATGTCTAGCCGCACTGATGAGCTGTGATACAGCGAAACAGGAGAGGGAAATCTTTCATAAACAGCATTTATTTACGGCTTTAAGCTATGTCCTCTGGCTACCGGGTTGAACGCTCTTGGTTTGGTTTCGAGATTGAACACTCTCGATTGCTGGCGTATTTACAACCTGTAAAAAAATTACATACTAAGAAATCTGCCTTTTTCTGACGTGCGCCGAAAACTTGGTAGGTGGATTTCCGAATGCTGAGAAATCAGTCAGGTTTCATTCCTGGCTTGAAGCAAACGGTTAATCTATCTGCACTGATGAGCTGTGATAAAACGGAACAGGCCTGTATGCGGATGATATAACTTTCTATTCGGAAAATGTGCTATCCGGCAGTGTACTAAGCTGTTTAGATATTTGTTAGAAGAAACTGCCCTTTGATCCGGTGTACTTTAGACAGGACAACTGTAGCGAGCATAGTAGATATCAAGGAAGCAAGCACTGGGAAGGGAGTTCCACAGGTGAGAAGTGCGAGAAAAGAAACTACTAGAGTAAAAGTGACGGTTACATTTTCCTATTTTGGTGGTAAAAGGGCAATCTAGTTGCATAAGTAAATTCATCACTAGTCCACAATCATCTCCTAAATCTATCACATGATGATCCCAAATTGCCATGTCTTCGTAAAACAATCAGCTTGTGGTCTTATCTCATTTGAGAGAGTGGCATTAACGCGGTACTACTGGATGAAGGACCTCGTCAATGCATGTCACTGGCCAGGACAGATGGGTATCTAAGATAATCTACAACGGTCACCTGTTCTTGAACAAGGAGAGCTATCTAACCTGGAGAGGCATGGGCTCCGTTAGGTTAAAAAACTCATCTCGGCGCCCCAACGATACTTTTAGCGGGTAAGGGTGAAAGTCAAACCCATATTAAAATCAAGCATCAAGAATTAATCGGAAAAAAATTATTGTTACCATTGCTTACAGTCTGCTTTGCTATTTATATAGAGTTTGAAAAAAGAAGAGATAGATCCATATTGTTCAAGATGTGTTTCTGTTAAAGCGAACGCAATGACTAGCATTTGAACTCGGTACCTCCTATCCACATTCAGGTTCGGGAAACATTACATTACGTGTTCATTTCTTAACTTACATAAATAGCATACGAGGTCTGATCAAAGGTATCGGTACTGATGTTATGGTAACGGAGCTAAAATACGCGGAGTGAAATCGTTTGGTACAGACTGACTTAGAACTTTGCCGCGCATACACGCTAAGCTATAATATTCTTTTCGGGTTAGGTTATTTACAGTAATGGAATGAATGTGTGGAGAGTGTGCTCTTTTCACCCCACCAGAGAGATTTCATCAGTGAATATCGACCATGCAACACATTTTGGTCAAGCACAACATTTTCTATGTTAGAAAACTACCATATTCCCCAGAACTCTTTCCTTGTAAAAAACAAATCTCACCTGAAATGGATAAGATTTCCAACGTCGTGGAAATTCAAGAGAATAAGACGAGATCATTGTAAAGTGTGTAGGTTATGTTCTGGAAAGTTCTCAGAGTTTATTAAATTTTGTGACAAAATTTTGAGAAAAATAAATTGATATTAATCTGAACAAAACCACATAAAATAAAATATTCAATAAAAAGACATATTCTAATTAAACTACCTGAAAAAACAAATAAACAGACAAGAAAATTTTATTAAGCTCGCATTTGTAGTGCAAGACAAACTTGAAAATCAAGAAACCCACCAGGTATTTCTGAAAGTATGTCGACCAGACAAAGAAAAATTTTAATTAAGAAAAAGAATTTAAAGTCAGATATTGATAGGTGGCGTGAGGCAAGATCTTTTCCGCATTTCAACAAACGCGCACGCACACACATACACACAGATACACACAGATACACAAACAAACATATAAATATTAATCCGTTTCAATACATGCAAAGCAATGAAGCCACTAAGATGCAAATGGTTACAGGATGAGGAAGAATTAGGAACAAAAACATTAATAATGAGAGGTAAGAGAAAAGCGTAATCAGGAAAATAGTAGATAGCGATTGATACTGTATTAAAGTTTTGTAGATTAAACTTGGCTGGAAAGCATGGAGTCTGAAGGGAGTTTCGCAAGTGAAAAATGTGAGGAAATAAACTGTTAGCATAGAATTTACGGTTATATTTGGTCAGATCAGATGTAAACTGATGTGATCACAAAGCCAGTCTACTACTGCACTTAAATTTATAAATTCTAGTTACCATGGCAAAAGAAGAGTCCTAAATATTACAGTAAAATATTGATTGCAAAGGCACAGAGCGGAAACCTTACAGCGTTGAGAAAATGACTGATTTGAAGCCAGTACACAGAAACACACACACACACACACACACACACACACACACACACACACACACACATACACACACACACACACACACTTTTTATATACAAGAAAACGACTGAAGTGAACACAATTTTTTGTAGTGATATAATATTTTTAAAAAGCATTGTAATAAAATTAAAATATAAAGCTGTACTCTTTATCGAGCACTCTTTATAAAAGTA
Source organism: Ascarosepion bandense (assembly GCA_037127315.1). Classification (NCBI taxonomy): domain Eukaryota; kingdom Metazoa; phylum Mollusca; class Cephalopoda; order Sepiida; family Sepiidae; genus Ascarosepion; species Ascarosepion bandense. Next base: position 793,354 of record JBBBDQ010001704.1, on the reverse strand, counting down.
AATGCTTGAACAGTGGGTTTTACTCGACGTGTTCTTTCACTTTCATATATATATATATATATATATATATATATATTATGCTCTCATTACGATTGAGCTCTCTGGAGAAGAAAATTTTAAAAATAGTTTCCATTTCGGCTATATGCGTGACTTTTTAGAAATGAATTGAGTTCTTTCGGTGACTGGCGTCTGTATACACTGCTTATATACAAGACGTTAAAATTTCCCTTCTCTGATGTCATGCGCCGATGGCTTAGGAAGTAGAGACTCCGACTGGCACCAAAAATCTAGTCGAGTTTCGATTCCGGCCAGAGGCAAGTGGATATGCCTAGCCACACTGATGAGCTGTGATACAGAGAAACGGGATTGCATATGTATATATAAATGGCCAATGTAAGAATTTAATTATGTCTGTTAGTTTTGGAGAAACAATTTCTCAAACGACATAAGACTTCATAAACAACATTAATTTTACTTACAAATATGAGGTAATAAATTAATTCTAAGAATTACATTAGACCTATTGAACTTTTATAATAGATATTAGATTATTACTATTTTTAGGATCAATAATGTTTATATAGCAGCGAAATAATTTTAATACATTTTTTTTCGTATTGATTATAGTTATAATGCATCTGATAATAAAACATTTTAATATTCTCTTTATTTTTGTTTATGCCAAGTTGGTTGCTTATAATATTTTGAAAAACATTCTTTAAAGCTCATCTTTATCAACAAAAAGTGGTTGTTTTATGTTGCTTACTTCCATATAAAACAATGTGTCCGAAGAGGAAATCTATTTAGCACGATAAAATATTTTTTATTACAATTATTTCACTTCTGGGTAGACATTCGCATTCATAATTAAGAGGACATGAATTTTTACGAGGGATTTTTATTTTATCTTGAAGTAATCCACATTATTAGAATCTATTTGAAAGTCTAGTAAGGCAATTCTGTTGTGCGTGCGTACGCGTGTGTGTGCCTGTGTGTCTCTTTGTTTGCATGTATAGGTTGCGATGAATAAGTGTTTTCTAAATTATGCAAACATTTAATTAAAATTGACGTTTCATTTTAAGAGATATATTAACCAAAATTATACTAACATATCTTGAAATACTAAAGATTAAATTTATTCAATAAAATTGTTATTGGCATAGAGCACGACTTAGAGACAACTTCAGAATCTCTTGCCTTTCTTCTGGACGGTCAATTTGTAAACTTTGATGAATGCTGCTATAATCCTTACCGTCAGTTCATCTCTGGTAGTTACAAGCAAATTTATTGTTCTTTCGCTCGACTGCGCTCCACACATAAATAATCAAGGCTGTTATAATCTGGAGAGTTACGTGGCAAGGTGTAAGGGGTAATGTAATCGCAGAAATTGCCAGCCATGACTGGGATCTCCTTCTTATATAGCATGGTGCAGATTCCTGTTGCCAGATATAGATCATCCAGCAGCCACCTTCTTAATCCGGGCAGCACTTTATTTAGGCATTTCAACTTGTAGAGCGAGACTATTTTGAGGACCCTAGATGTTATGCCAGCTTTGTAATCGGAGGCCACAATTTGAATAACATTGCACGAGATACTAGATTAGCAACTAGTTCCCACCCTCTTACAGTGAAACCGATAAAATGTAACCGCAATTTCTACTCCAACAGCTTCTTTTCTCGCACTTCCCTCCTGTGGAATTCCCTTCCACATATTTCTTCCTCGACAGCTACAATCTCCAGGAGATTAAATGTAAGGTCAATAGACACCTCCTAACACACTAACTCGCACCCATTCTCTCAAACACTCTTCCTACGTACCTCCTTACTCGTCTATCACCCTCCTTCTGACATTTGCTATATCTAATCACTCTCTCACTACCTTCCCCTATGTAACCCCCTGCGCTATAGTGTCAGTGGAATGCCTTGCTTGGGGTGAAATGATTAAAAAATACGGTACGCAGACGATACAGTGCTGATTGTAGACACGGAAAGGAAACTACAAGACCTCCTACAGAAGGTAGCTGAAAAGAGTGACAAAAAAGAACTACAAATAAACTGCAAGAAAACCGAATGCATAGTCATCAGAAAAAAAGAGCAGCCCAAAATGTCAAATACAGATGGGGGATACTAAAATAAAGCGGGTACAAAAATTTAAATATCTGGGAAGTGTTCTAACAGAAGACGGAAAGCTACGTCCTGAAAGGACAGGGCACATAAAAGAAGAAGAAGAAGAAGAAGAAGAAAATTTCGAAAATGAAAATCTCTAGGGAATTATGAGGAAAAGGAAATTATACTGCGCATCAGGAAGAGACAGCTGAAGTTCCTGGGACATGCAATGGAGGAAGGAAGGCTAGGAGAACCTGATATTAACAGGCCAGAGAGAGGGAAAGAGACAGGGAAAAGCAGAGGATAACGTATTTGAAGGACCTGATCAAGTGGATGACGGAATGATTGTTGCGTGGAGTAACAGGAGAAAGTGTGATCAGAGCCACCAGAGATAGGGAGATGTGGAAAGCCATGATCGCCTACGCCCTGAAAGGACAGGACACGTAGAAGAAGAAGAAGAAGAAGAAGAAGAAGAAGAAGTTCTAACAAAATTCCCAAAAATGAAAATCTCTAGGGAATTATGAGGTACCAATTCTTTTTTACTCTATCAGCTCTAAAACTATTGCGCAAAATGGATAGCAGATAAAATTAACTTGTAACTTCAAACATAGACTGTCCAAGGATTTTACTCTATTCATTGTCTTGGTTGTTCTTGCCCGGGGAAATACGTACGTGCCATTAACTTCGACACGTCTCACTTTGATATGAAGCTATCAAAGTAAGATTAATTCACACTGAAAGTGATTTTCTCATTTTATTGCTATGACTTCACCACTTGCTTTCACTTGAGCCACTTGGTCCTTAAATGTTAATGATGATGTAATTCGGATTCCTACTTATTAAATACACCCACTGCCACGATTGACAATATATACTTTATATTCTATATCAGAGGACGGCTACCTTTTGTTAACTATGTACCGACTTAGGCTTTTAAAATCATCTAGTGTGCGAACACCGTACGTATTATTTATACAAGTGAAGATCAATATACCTGTTCTACAGTATATCTAATCTTATTTATAAATGGAACTTTGTCTGTGTGTGTGTTTGTGTCGCTCTCTGTGTGTGTCCATTACCTATAGACTCCGAAACGGCTGAACAGATTTTCTTGAAAATTTACACAGTTGTACTATAAGCGTCTGCGAGTGTTCTTAGCTAGGTTTTGTGTCGAGGTATTCCAGATAAATATCGAAAATCAATAATCGAAAAAATCGGATTATAGAAGAAGTGGTTCGATTTTAATCAAATTTGATACACAAATTTGATACACACATAGACAAAGACAAAAGAAAAATGATATTCAGAAGTTTCAAGGTTGGATTTCTTACAATAGTGCAGAAAATCGATAATATAATCGACTCAGCCTAAAGAATATTTATGTGAAGTTTGGTGAGAATCGGATAAAAATTGTGGATTTGTATAAAGTACATATAGACAGATAAACAGACACACACAAAAACATCTTGCCTTATATATATATATATATATATATATATATATATATAAGAGCAAGATGTTTGTATGTGTGTCTGTTTATCTGTCTATATGTCCTTTATACAAATCCACAATTTTTATCCGATTCTCACTAAACTTCACATAAATATTCTTTAGGCTGAGTCTGAGCTCCAGGACCAGGGATTACTCTAAAGCTTTCGTTACACCCGAGCAACGCCGGGCTATACTGCTAGTCTTATATATTACTATATATAATAATATGTAAAGCATCTTAATAAAAATAGACTGTTTTTAAAAGATTTTTTTAACTTTTTATTATTAATGGGGACCTTCGGCTTGCATGATCTTCGCCAATTTCTAAATATCGGCAACATACTTTGTTATTTCAAGTCTCACACAATTTTTTAAATGTTCAGGTGTTAGGCAACTTCATTGTAGACTTAACACTGTGACAAATGATTTACTCAAAAGAATATGTTGAACGGAAATCCGAAAGAAGTTCAAAAGCATTTTTTTTGTCAAACCGACGAAAGATCTCAGGAGGGATGTCTAACATTTGAGAATAGTAGCAAAATTCTCTAAATCTTCGTCTTTCAGAGACTTCCTTAGTTCAACAAATCGTGCCATTAAAAATTGCTTGCAATGCTACGTGTGGAACGCGTGCCATAGTTTGCCAACCCCTATTTTTATCATTATTGTTGGACCAAGGATAGCCCTGCTGTACAAATGAACGTATGATCCGCTGCCCGAAATATATTTCTCCGTTTTGTGTCAATATGTGTATCGATAGTTTCATTCGTAGCATAACTTGGAAAGTTCATTCCAGACCACAGTTAATATCCTCAGATTTTATAGCTCGCCTTTAGTCAGAACAAGTGACTGTCTATTCCATTCAGAAACTATGCGTCCTGTCTATTCAGGAAGCTCTTCACTAATAGATACCGCGATTTCATCCACCGGGAATATATTGCCAGGTCTTCAATCACATGTGCAGATTGTTGAAGTTCTCTGTCTCTCGGTTAAATTGCTATTTGGTGAGAGTCTCGTAGGCATTATAAATGGGGTTGCAAGCAGAGTGTGGGACCAGAGGCGATTAACTAGGTGACCATGTTTTAGCTGCTGGTTGACGGAGGAGTCATCATTATTGATTTTATATACTACTAGCTGTACTTGGCCACGTGTTGCCGTGGCTCAGTTTGGTTAAGAAATTTATTTACTAGACCAACGAAATAAATGGGATATCGATAATAATTCATTAAAAAAAAAATGAACAGAATTTTTTTTTAAAGGAAAGAGATTTCTGTTGTTTACACCCGCCAAAATAGAAATAATAAAAAAAATTCTTCGTTTACCTTAAATGTGCAGTTTTCCTATGTTTTCTACGAAATAACAAATTTGTCTGTAAACGCGTCCGTATTGAAAATAAAAGTTTTGTGGTTCGGTTTTCGCCGGCTCTAATAGATTTGCAATATATATATTTTTTAATATTGTAATATTCTTTAATATAAGGTATATATAAACACGCTTCGGTTAAAATAGGTAAAATTTAGTAAAATTTCAAAACAATTGTTGCAGCCGTTTTCTACATTAGCGAATAGTAACAAACGGACAAGTACATTTTTATTAATATAGATTATTGTTGTTGTTGTTGTTGTTGTTGTTGTTAAAAGAATTACTTTAATGTTAAATGATAGCAAACAATCGGTTATACATAATTGCTATTATAATGATTACAAAATAAACGGTCGGATTCCAAATGTCACACTCTCAAATTCTGGAATACGTCCTCCTTCTTAAGATAAAAAAATGTTAAAGACTAAATAATATTCAGAACAATCGTCATACAAACAAATAAATGACTCATTTGTTTGGTAACGAAATGATGCTGCGGCCTTTCGAGAGTTTTCAAATTTTAAAAATATCAATATCCTTTGTCAGGAAATTAGTTTCCTGTTTTGTGCAAGTGTTATCTGTTCGTTAGGCTACAACGTTTCTCGCCGGAAGGTAATGGTGCCACCGTTTATTTTATGGATTCACGATAAATTTGATTAAAAAAGAATTTTAATTTCAAGTAAAACATCAAACCGTACGAAACCGGGACTGGGAAACAACCTGTCAATATTTTAATACAAGATATTAACCAACCTCTACTTTGGTATTGGATATCAACCTGTCTACACTTTGGTACAAATTATCGACATTTTTGTAGTGGATATGAACAGGTCTACATTTTGGTATTGGATATCAATCTGTCTATACTTTGGTATTGAAAATCAACTATAGTACAGCATAACATATCAACCTGTTTATAATTTGACATTGAATACCAACCCTGTATACACTTTGGTAATAGATATCAACTAGTGTAAAATTTAGTGTTGGATATCCACCTACCAATAATTTGGTATTGGATATTAACTTGTCTACATTTTGTGTAAGATATCAACCAGTCTATACTTTGGTAGTGGATATTACACAATTTGGTATTCAATATCAACTCTATTTTCTCTCTATTATAAGATATCAGCCAGTCTAAACTTTAGTAGAAGATATCAACCTGTCTATACTTTAGCACTGCATATCAACCTGTCTATATTTTACTATATGATACTGGCATAACTACATTTCGTTATAGAATATATACCTGTCTACACTTTGTAATAGATTTTCAACCCGTCTATATTTTATTATATCAACCTACCTATAATTTACTATAAATTATTACCCTTTGTGCACTTTGGGACATAATGTCAAAATAATCTTTCAACTATACAGATATTGCCGTATAGTATTTTATGTATAGATTGGGTCACTATGTCGATCCAGGATGTTTTTTCCACCTGAATCCATCCTGCATATATACAAGTCAACCATCCGTCCGTGCATGGAGTACTGCTGCCATTTATGGTCAGGTGCCCCTGCCGTTCTCCTCAGTGTTCTTGACAAGCTCCAAAGGAGAGTATGTAATGTGATAGGTACTGTTCTGGCGACTCGACTGCAGCCACATCAACCTTCGTCGAAATGTGGCCTCCCTTTGTCTCTTCTACAAATACTTTCATGGCTTCTGCTCGGATGAGCTTGTCACTGATGCCTCCTCAACAGGTATTTACTCGTGCAACCAGCCTGGCAACTGGGTCCCAACCATTCACAGTCAAGTTAGCCAAATGCAGACAACAATTCTACTCCTACAGCTTCCTCTCTCGCACTTCCCGCCTGTGGAACTCACTCCCGTATTCTTGCTTTCCTGACGGCTACAACCTCCAGAAATTTAAATGCAAAGTCAATACTCATCTACTAACCACTGGCCTCTAGCTCTCTCCTCTCCCCTGTATAACATTCCCTTTCTCTCCACCTATGTATCTGTCATCGCATCTGCTTTCTATTGTTCCTTTCTAACTAGTTTGTACTCTTTTCTAATTAATCTTGTTACATTTATGTAGCCCCCTGCACATCAGTGGCGTTTCCGCCTTGCTCGGGGTGAAATGATTAAAAAAAAAAAAAAGAAACGTATCAACAATCTGCATAAATAATCGTATTATAATATAAATTCATTTATATTTGTCTAGTGGCGTCAACTACTAACATATCACTAGAGACATAATTCGGCAACAGAGAATACCTCTGGAATTATTTGCTTTAATCTGGTCATCCAAAAGATATCAAAGCTTTAGCGTTCGTTCTTTATGCACTCTTTAGAAATTTTGCCATCTTGCTGGTCTTTTCGAAGATAATATTGCGAAATCGTTACAAGCACAAGAAATATTGAAAAAATAAATCATCACTAAAATAACAGAATATGCATCGAAAATAAAATTCTTTATTTACACTTTCATACAAACATTCAAACTTAATTATTGCTGCAAGTTAAACTTATAGTTTTGAGTAGATGACCCTTCTTAATTATACCTATGTTTTTAAGTGTCAGAATTAACGATATTAAAACTTTCTCATTGGCCTTACTCTCTCAAATGATTTCATGTGGAATATCAACGTCGAATCCATAACTGCATCTACTGCTAGGAGGGTTGGTTTACTGTGTCAGGCCTGGTTTTTTTATCGTTACAATCCATTTTGCACATTTATAAATCTACCATTCGCCCATGCATTTAATACTCTTGAATACCAATCATGTATAGAAGAGGGAGGAGAAGAAGATGTAAGAGTGTAGTCATTATATTAGTCGAACTGTAGAGAAAGAGAATCGATTTTCCTTATTTGTATTTGATGTTCATGAATCTCTTACTATCGTAGCCAACTTTAAACTTGTCGTGCTCAAGTGTTAATCGAGTTTTTTTTCTTGGTGCCTCGACCACATGTGATATTCGAGCTACTAGATTGTCATCTAGGTCCCACTGTTTTTATCATCGAACTAGTTAAATGTAAGCCCCTCTTCTACTTGATCAGTTTGTTTCTTGCATTTTTCGTTAGTGGAAATCCTTTTCATTTGCATGCTTCCCTGATAGATTCAATCTTCAAAAGTTTAACTGTTACGTCAATTGTCATCTTCTATTCTCTTGATTTCCATCCATCTCTTTTTTTTTTCTGTACCTTGTTTGTTTCTATCATTGTAACCCTCTGAGCACCAGTGACGATCCTGCCTTGCTTGGGGTGAAATGATTATAAAAAAAAGTTAGAAAAAACTACTGTCGACAGGTTGATATTCTAAACTCTAGACAGGTTGATATCTAATAACTAAACGTAGATATATTGATATCCAATATCATAGTAAAGAGAAATTTATATCTAATACCAAACTGCTCCTCACTAGGACCTAGACAACTGTACTTTCGATCACTTTAATATTTGCTAAAAGAGTGATGGATATGCATATATATGGCACTGAATGCTGGAAATTTCCCCCAAAGATGAGAGGAAAATTAAAGCAATAGACATAGAGTTCTGCATAAGAATATTTAGAAATCTACGGACGGAATAAGTAAGCAACAAAGTCTGAAAAACTGGCAACAGAAAGAATACCTATACTCACAATCAGAAAAACAGATAACTGAAATTCCTGAGACATATCATGACGAAGGCGGGCGTGGAAAGCTTAACGCACACCGGTTAGATTGAAGATGATAGAGATAAAGGAAGTCAAATAGACATGACGAGCTTGCGGGAATGGATCGCGAAACAGGGGCTTAACAAAGAGAGAAAAACTACTGAGAGCCACAAGAAATAGAAATTGTGGAGGGTCGCGCCATGTTGAAGAAAAATAAGGAGGAGAAGAAGAAGAAGAAAGAGAAGAAAAAGAAGGTGGATGGGGAGGAGAAGAATTAGTAGAAGAAGAAGGAGAAGAAGAAGAAGAAGGAGGAGGAAGGAAAGAAGAAGATGTAAGAGTGTAGTCATTATATTAGTTCAACTGTAGAGAAAGAGAGAAACGAATAATGTCTGTTGCATATTTCTCCCTTTTGCTTTAGTTTGGAAGCACAAAACATTTTTTTTTTATAAATCATGTATTGACATCAAAGGAATTGATTTTCCTTATTTGCATTTGATGTTCATGAATCTCTTACTATCGTAGCCAACTTTAAACTTGTCGTGCTCAAATGTTAATCGTTGGAACCTTTACATAGAAAAGGATATTAAGTACGAAGTGTGTAAAAATTTATTTTTGCCAGTCTCTCGGGTATTTTGAATTCATAGTTTAGTTATATGAACGTCAAAAGCCGCTGCTCCTTCCCGTATCTTTCATTCGGTATATACGTTAGTATATAAACATTTTTGTTGGATAAATGATCATATAAATTACGTGATTACTACATTGCACATGCTACAATTAATTGAATGCGACGAGATCTCCGTTCAGTAAAAAGCGGAGAGATTCGGCCGTCATATTGTATGTAATAGAATCCCATATCATTACGCTGTCTACACAAAGTGAAAACATCAGATTATTTCTGACTAGACAGACACAATTACGAATGCACATAATCATCTGATGCCCGCATAGACAAATTATAATTTTTTAACACACACACACACACATATATATATATATATAAAGAGAGAGTGAGAATTGTGTACGGTCTTAATAAACGTGATACATGATTGACCAATAAAAATAGAACCACGTTAAGTTGAAAATGCCAGAACGTCTGTCTTTTGTCTGTTTTCTTTCAATCTCCGTCGAAGCTTTAATAAAAATGAAACATGTTAGATAGATAAACGTTTTCTTTTGTTATTTATCTCTATTTATTATATGTATTATACCAAAATATGTTTAGCTCTATCAGTCAGCTAATGCCATACGTGATATATGATTGGGAAATTATGTCTCGAAAGAGACACGACTGACTGGGTAGAAGAATATAACGTTGTAGGTTGCAATGACTTTCTGCGGTAGACTGCTTTCTAGCCAAAGTATAAAACCCAATCTGTCCTGTTATTTAACCCATAACTGGAGGGAAAGAGACGGATTACCATCCATCCAAGAGTATTTGTGCGTAAGTGAATGCATGAAATTCAACTGGAATTTGAACTCGGCTCTTCGATTTCTGGTTCCGAACCGATATCCACTGCACCGCAACGCACATAGCTCTATAATCAACATAAGTTTTAAAATATAGAAAAAATAATTTTCCTGCGGTTTTCTGGATGATGAATTTTCCATTGAAAATCTTCTTCTATGTACCCTGTCCCTTCAGGACGGAGGCGATGATGGCTTTCCACGTCTCCCTATCCCTGGTGGCTCTTGGCACACCTTCTCCTGTTACACCACGCAATCCTCGTTCCATCATCCACCTGATTAGGTCCTTCAAATATGTTATCCGCTGCTTTCCCCTGTCTCTTTTCCCCTCTATCTGGCCTGTTAGTCTCAGGTTCTCTAAGTCCTCCTTCCTCATTGCATGTCCCAGGAACTGATGCTCAGTATTAATTTCCTTTTTGTTTCCATCATTTCCAAGACCTCATCATTGCTCACATGCTCGATCCGTGAGATTCGCAGCATCCTTCTGTAGAACCACATTTCAGTTGCCTCAAGTTTTTCCTTCATATATTGCAAAAAATGCTTGTCAAGATTTTGAATTGAGAACTGTTATTTAATTAATGTCGTATCAGATTTACGAAATAAATGTCTGGGAATAATCTTTTCGTCTATTGCAGTTTTTTATTCTTTTTATATTGCAGTTAATGCTTGACACTCTCTGCGCAGATGAGGAAAAGACTTGCCGTAACAAAAATGAAGTTCTACAGAAGGATGCTGAGTGTGCGGACTAATGACGAAGTTTTAAAGAATAATGAAAACAAAAATGACACATATTTAACAACAGGAGATTGTTGAAATGCATAGAGCAAATAATGAGGAAAGAGGACAATTTGACACTGACAGGTCTTATTGAAAGCAAGAGGAACAAAGGAAAACAATGCATAACCTACCTAACGGACTACTGTAAGTGGATGGCAGACATGGTTTAGGGTAGATAGCAAAAAGACAAAATTTACTCAGAGCTACAAAGTACCGGGAATTTTGCATAACCGCCAATGTCTTTAGAGAGAGAGAGGTCGGGTAGAATAATATTAATAAATATATTTGACAGCAATTAACCTACACGTGAAAATAATATCTCACTACTAAGATAGTACTCATTGTCAAGTACGGATGGTACCAACCGATTTTTTATTATATTTGCTAAAAATGAATGGGGTTTCGTAATATACCTACATTATACATTCCAGTAACGTTTAATTTTTTTATACGGTTTATCAACACTGTGAATTATTGAAAGACGAAACATATTTCTTTGTATTATACGAAGATAAAAGAAAAACTTGAAGCAACTGAAGTGTGGTTCATACTGGATTTCTATGTGATGTCAGTTCTTCAATACGGCAGTGAATGTTGGACAATATCTTCGAAGAAGAAGGAAAAACTTGAAGCAACTGAAATGTGGTTCTACAGAAGAATGCTGCGAATATCATGGATTGAGTATGTGAGCAATGATGAGGTTTTAGAAAGGATGGAAACGAAAAGGAAATTATATGGGCGTTTTAGTGCTGTGGATATCAGCTCGGACCGAGAAATCGGGGGGCCGAGTTCGAATTCCAGTTGAATTTCTTGCATCCACTTACGCGCAAATACCCTTGGGAAAGGTATTGATGCAACTCTTCCTTCCAGTCATGGGTTAAATAGCAGGACAGATTGGGTTCTATAGCCTTGGGATGGCATCCAGTCTACCGCAGAAAGCAATGGCAACCTACTGCGGGATAATCTTCTGCCCAGTCAGTCATGTCTCGAAAGAGACATGATCGCCCAAGCATGTTTCACATATGGCACTTAACTGACTGACTGACTAAGCATCAGGAAGAGACAGCTAAAGTTCCTGGGACATGAAATAAGGAAGGAGAGCTTGGTGAACCTGATACTAACAGGCCAGTTAGAGGGAAAAAGAAACAGGGAAAAGCAGAGGATAACACATTTGAACGACCTGATCAAACGGACGACGGACTGAGGGTTGCGTGAAGTAACATGAGAAAATGTGCTAAGAGCCACCATGGATAGGGAGATGTAGAAAACCATGATCGCCTACGTCCTGAAAGGACAGGGCGCATAAAAGAAGAAGAAGATGAATTCTATTTTGCGAGTGAATCAAAAAATTATCGGAGAAAACAATTATTTTTCCAGAATAAATTGATTCCTATCTTCCCCAGTAATATTTGCGCCAAAGTGAACGTAACGGATTCGACTTGAATTTGAAACCGGCTCTACGATGTGTCTTTCCAAGAGGCTATATTTCAAACGATCTGGTTTTGATACTTCCAGCCTGTCTTTTTCTATATTTCATTTCTTTGTCGTCAAACGTTAGACGTGCTTTTGTGTCTTCAGCTTCAGTCCTGGCCATAGCAGAGTCGGGTGCTGTTGGCTTGTTCGATCTCCGTGACCTAGATAGTGATTTTTTAGCCATGATGACAGGAGCCATGATGACAGGAGTAGAGTGTTAGCAGTGAATTAGCAGTATTAGTGTGATTTGAAGCAGTAGTAGTATCTAAAGATGAAAGGAAATGCTGTCGTAACCCGCTAAAATGACGTCGTTTCACTGTTTCGCCTCCCTAAACGCGCCCGTCTAACACTAGTACGTACTTCAAATCATCATAAAAACGCATATATATATATATATATATATATATATATATATATATATATATATTCTAAACATATACTGTTAAACATAAGAGACAATGAATGTCTATTATGTTTAGTCATGAGCCGTTCTAAACGTCGTATTTTGGCTTTACGTTCAGTTGATAATAAAGACAAAAATTCTCCAACATTTGGATAATCTTTTATTAATTTGGTTCTAAGCTTTCGGCTTACTTGAGCCATCTTCAGAGAGGTTATTAAGACGGTAACAAAATAACATCCACCATCACCGACGATTTTATTTTGTATTGACATAAAACTCCGCTAGGCAACGGCAATAGTTACCAAAAATAACAAACGCAGTTCGCAAATTTGCAATGCGGTTCTATAACGTCACACCGCGTGATAGCGCGAAATGACAACAGAACCATGTATTCAAATGCAATGTAATATGTTATGACCAGATTTAAACGTGATTTTATTAAGTGTGGGTTGTTTGGATTTAATGTAGATGGCCTCCAATATCTGAAGGTTCTTTGTACTGTGTGTATGAGTGAGGAATTATTGTATTGTTGACTAAAATCTGTCTGATATTACCTACATGCTTAAGTTTTTCTGAGAAATGTTGTTTAATTGTACTCCGATCAGAAAGGTGATATGTAAGTCTACGGGAGAGCGTGGTTGTTGACATTCATTGTCTCTTATATTTAACAGTATATGTTTAGAAAATTATTTGCTGCCTCGATACACTATATATATATATATATATATATATATATATATTTCGTCATATATATATATATATATATATATATTTAAAGTGTTTTTATATATATGTTTTTATGTAGAATCGCCGACTGACGCCAATTCGGTCGGGTTTCAATCCTGGGTAAAAAGTAATCGGCTGTTTAACCGCACTGATGAGCTGTGATACAGCGAAACAGATCTGACTGCAGATGACTATATATATATTTGTAATGAATTATAATATAATAATTTGTAATGAATATAATAATTTGTAATGAATTATTTTGGACATTATTTTTACCGAGTATCGGTAAAAATAATGTTCAAAATAATTAATTACAAATTGTCGGTTGCTTATAACCAAGTTTCGTTAATTTCCGTAACATGTTTACATATACATACATACATATATATATATATATATATATATATATATATATAATTTATAAATTTGAAATAGATTTGATTACTCGTTTTGCCATTCTAGGCTTCATCTGATCCCAAATTGAAAGAAAGAAATGTGTGTCTGTGTCTTTGTGTGTCTGCTTAAATAATGAATCATAGTACTTTTTCCTTGACTTGGTGTTTGTCGTATTAAAGTGTTATATATTCTGTTGCTGCTGTGTATAATTTCACCAAGGAGTGTATTTGCATTGAAGGCTGGCAAAGATTTCAAAGAAAATGAATATTTCTTTGAAATCTTAGAGTGCGAAAACCCTGGAGGCAGGCTGGGTTTTGTTTTGGCGAACGAAGTTCAAAGTCAAGAAAATAAGCACTCAAAATATAAATAAAATACGGAACGGAAATGCCATGTGTTGATCGAGGCTTGCCTATTTAATACATGAAAAAAAACAGTTGAGTTCAGTTCAGATTAGACATTCGAGAGAAAGACGAACGCAGCAGTCAAGTGTCCCTCGTGTGACCGCGTGCCTACCTCTGACCGACATCTTTAATTCGCACAGACAAAGTCAAAGAAAAAAATAATAAAAATATATTGTACATTTTTATAAATGAGTGTTGACGTTTTTATCAGCTAGAAGAATATCGTCATTTTGATTGTCAGCTTTATTCTTCGTCTTATTGGTATACTAGCAGTATAGCGTTGGTCGGGTATAATGAAAGCTTTAAAACTAATCCATGGTCCTGGAGCTCAGACTCTTTGCATGTTGGCACGAAAGACTGAAAAGCAATAGTTGTTTCCAGTTAAAGCGAAACCGTAGACTGAAAGAAAAATGAATGGATGTAAATCAAATTTTGATTTCTTGGTATCGATAATAAATAAGTTTTTTTCGTCGTAAACTGAATTTTGAAGGCTAAATAAGTCCTCTGAGTAAATGGTATCATGGCTGAGACTAAGAACTACAATTATACCTACTTAGAGCCAAACTCGAAGAAAAAACTAAAATAAAAGGACTGAAAAAAAAAATACAGACATACAGGCAGATAAATAGACACACACACACAAATATCTTGCTTCTTATATATATATATATATGATCGATTTTCTGCACTATTGTAAGAAATCCAACCTTGAAACTTCTGAATATCGTTTATGTCTTTGTCTGTGAGTGTATCAAATTTGATTAAAATCGGACCACTCCTTCTATAACCTGATTTTTTCGATTATCGATTTTCGATATTTATTGGGGGTAGCTCAACACAAATCCTAGCTAAGAACACTCGCAGACGCTTATAGTACAAGTGTGTAAATTTTAAAGAAAATCGGTTCAGCCGTTTCAGAGTCTATAGCTAACGGACACACACACACACACACACACACACACAGAGAGAAAGTTTAATTTATAAATTGTTTAGGTATCAATCGTTATTGATTGTTTTATAGATTACTCTCCTTTTCTGCTCATTATTGATGTTTCTCTTTGTAATTCTTTCACACCCAGTAACACATTGCAAAAAAAAAAAAAAAAAAATGCTAAGGCAAATTTAGGTTGTTTATTTATAATCTAAGTAATTTCTTTTTATCTTTCTATAAATATGTTCTATAAGTATTTTAAAGGAATTTTTGTGCCGGAGAGAAAATAGGCGTTATGCATACTGATAATGCTTAATGCGGGTGTGTAGATGCATAGTTGCATCTACACACCCACACTATATATATATATATATATATATATATATATATATATATTATTATTATTATTATTATTATTATTATTATTATTATTATTAGGTTATAACATTTTAAATTAATGATTTGAACGTTGCGATTATTTTCTTCGTTTTTATTCATTTGTGTATGTGTGTGTGTGTGTGTGTGTGTGTGTGTGTGTGTGTGTGTGTGTGTGTGTGTGTGTGCGTATATTGTCACGTGTTAAGTGCAACAAAAAAAATGATTGACCAAAACTCAGAGATAAATCACAGACAAATATTTAATTTACAAAACACACCAAATGAAATATTTACAAATATACAATTTTGGTTGCATTCCAAACAAGAAACATGGAGTTTACTACTTGAGAGTATTACGAGGAGAGAAGGGGAAGTTAAGGTGTTAAATAGCTTTAGCCAGTTAAGTTGGAGAAGAAATAAAATGCTATACTTTTTGGAAATCCTTAAATGATTATATAAAGAATAATTATTAGTTTGGTCAATGAAAGAGTCAAAAATATGTATTTACTCATACATGTAGCGGCCTAACTACTTTTTTTTATGAAATAATTTTAGCTTCTCAATTTTACGTGTACCAAAAAGTGAACAAACAAGACAGATGACAGGGTAAATAAATTTTAATTATAATAACAATGGTGAATATTAAAATAAAGGGGTAAAAATAAGTTACCTCCCTTTCACTGTTGTAGACAATAATTTGACACAGTTCAAAGTGTGAGTTGGAAATTAGTTTGTATGTTCAACAAATGGAACCGTTTAAAGATGATGAGTTGGAAAATAATTTGTAATTTGTTCCAGTTCAAAGTGAGAGTTGTAAAATAATATGCAATCAAAGTGTGTGCATAAAAAAATGTCAAAAAAATACTTGCAGTTGGTAAGAAGTTGAAAATAATAAATTATTATATCAGGAGTGCAAAGTTTTGAAATATTTCTCTCAACTTCTCAGTCAGGTAAATGAAACCGGCTTATTTTCTTTTAAAAGAGTAGGCAAAAACAAGTATTGCCTTCAAAGAAAAGTGAGCACGAAACAATAGGTCCTGTGTCTTCAAAGGAAACTTTCCAACTGGAGCTTGAAGAGCGGGAAGATTCCCGCTTTTTCGAAAGAGAGGCAAAATGCTGCTGCTGATTCAGAACAAACCAATGAAAAGTTTGGTTACAAAAAGAAGATGGTTTGATTTATTTTACAATTTTCCTTCTCGAACTTTTTTATAAAATATAGGTGATACGAGGGTATCGTAGAGAGCTCGACAATACAGTTATATGAGGTTCTCGTTCAGGCTTTAGTTGGTCGGCAGCTTTTTAGTGATATAAATCCTTGGATCAAGGATTATATGAAATTATTAGGATGAGGGAGGAAAACAAAAAAAAAAAAAAGAACAAGTTGGTTAGTATGTATTCTTTGAGGCCAAATCCCCAAATGAATCTCCACTCTGATTAGCCAATAGAAACATTCATGTAATTTCTATATCTTCCCACATACATACACAACAAACCAAAGGTTTTTCTCGTTTAAATGTAAATCATCTGCACAACCAACAGCAACATTGCCTGATGATGTATCTCGAAATATAGACATTTCCGTGTCGCAAGGTACAATGAATTCATAATAAAGAAAACTAAACACATAGTTAAACGGTTATAAATCTTGATTTATAACCGTTTAAACCTGAGTTCAGTTTTCCTCTCAATATTTTATAATACTCTGCATAATACCTATTAAGCTGTATTTTTTATCTAATGAATTATTTACATCAATTGGGTGAAATCTTTTGGATTATCCTCTCCGTCTTTAAGGTTATGGCATTCTCTCCTTTATATATATATATATATATATATATATATATATATATATATATATATATATATATATTTTAACCATTTCACCCCGAGCAAGGCGGAAACGCCACTGATGTGCAGGGGGTTACATAAATGTAACAAGATTAATTAGAAAAGAGTGAGGAGTACAAACTAGTTAGAAAGGAACAATAGAAAGCAGGTGCGATGACAGATACATAGGTGGAGAGAAAGGGAAGGTTATACGGGGGTGGGGAGAGAGCTAGAGTCCAGTGGTTAGTAGATGAGTATTGACTTTGCATTTAAATTTCTGGAGGTTGTAGCCGTCAGAAAAGCAAGAATACGGGAGCGAGTTCCACAGGCGGGAAGTGCGAGAGAAGAAGCTGCTGGAGTAGAATTGTCGTCTGCATTTGGCTAACCTGACTGTGAAGGGGTGCCAGTTAAACTGTGAGGTATATTACGATTTATATATATATATATATCCATGTGAAGAGGATTCGAGGTATTACTATTTTTAGTTCCCCGGCATTTATTTTATTATAAACAGTGCTCAATATATAGCGCTTAATATAATCATGTCATTATGAATTAATTGTAAATTACGACACAGAAATTTCTGTTTCAAGATTCTTTTCATCAAGCAATGTTTGATGTTGATTGTCCAAATGATTTGCATTTAAATACAAAAGCATTCGACTTGCTGTTTATGTGGGAAGATATAAAATGTACGTCTGTGTTCTTTTTAATCAATCAAAACGAAGATTCATTTTGGAATTTGGCCCAAGAGAATATGTACACTAACCTTTGTCTCAATTTTGCCTCCTTTTGTCCTTTCTTCTTTTTCTCCCTAACGGTCGAGATGTCAACCTGCTTTTTATCTAATTCTATCTTTTTCTCTTTTTCCACTTTTATTTTTATTGCTTTTCACTTAGTTTTATGTTTTTGATATGATGTGACCATTTAGTACTAAGACTGTACTTTTCGCTTTCGTATCATTTTAGGGTCTTCTTCTAGTAAACAGGAGAGGGGTGAAGAAAGCGAAGAACTTTATTCTTCTTATCAGTGCTTTTCTAGCTATAATATTTTTAAAAACCTTTAGTTTATAAGTAATATATTTTTTTTAATGACAATATACACGCTAAAGTGTTTGCGTCCTTCTACCGAGAGCCCGTAGCTCAGTGGTAGAATCGTTTACTGACCCCTATTCGGTCGGGATTTCAATCCTGGGTAAAAGGCAATCGGCTGTCTAACCGTACTGATGAGCAGTGATACAGCGAAACAGATCTATCTACGATAATTATATATATATATATATCTGTGTGTGTGTGTGTGTGTGTGTATGTGTGTGTGTGTGTATGATATAAATATAGTTTGAAAATATGCTATATGTTGGGTGAAAGTGCTCAATATCAGGGATAGAGCGCATGTAAATATAATAACGGACTTTCAAGAAAGCACACATTGGTGATGGTAGATGTTATTTTGTTACCGTCTTAATAACCTCTCTGAAGATGGCTGAAGTGAGCCGAAAGCTTAGAACCAAATTAATATGAAATTATCCAAATGTTGGAGAATTTCTTTCTTTATTTTCAACTGAAATTAAAGCCAAAATACGACGTTTTGAACGGCTCATGATTAAACATAAGAGACATTCATTGTCGCTTATGTTTAAGGGTATATGTTTAGAATATATATATATATATATATATATATATATATATATATATATATATATTCAAGCGTTTTTATTTTCGACAAAACGTAGTCATCAGACCATTTTGTTTAATCGTGGAAGAAAATGTCACCATTTGGTGTTTGACTTCAATTTCTACTTATATATATATATATATATATATATATATATATATATATATATATATATATATAATTTAATTTTCCGTAACATGTTTACATTTGTTGACATTACGATACATTTCAGAGCAGAGATGGTTATTTCGATGAATTCGAAAATTGTGTCATAAGCTTAATTTGACTTCTTTTAGACTGATCGTCATTCGTTTTCGAGAGGTCTAAGACGCGCCAGATCACTTGGTGGCTTCCCCTATGTGGATAGGAGTCTCAGATTCGAACCCTGCTGAATGACACGTATTTTCGCAAAAAAAAAATTATCCTAAATAATCAGGCTGGTAGAAATAAATGTATAATAGTGTTTGATTATAAACAGAATATCTACTTAAATACGATTATCGATCAAAAATAAACAAATCATTTCATATATATATGTATATATATATATATATATATGAAATTTAGGACAATTATTACATCGGAAATTTTGCGTAACACAATTTTGATTGTAGCTCCTTGTACATACGACATGCGTAATAGAAATACGTATATATTATTTTCTGTGCAGCAAAAATAGAATATTCAGTTTCAGCTATTAATTCTGCACTATGTAACTCCTGATGAGTACAAGGTTTGCTTGAATCAGCTAATTTGGTACGAGCAGTATATTATTATTATGTCATTTTTCATCATATTTCGATTTCTGCTTTGGTCTCACTACCAACCAAGTCTGCGGGGAGACCTAAGGCAGGTAGTGGCATGTTGTTATGGCTCCATTTCATGTTTTTCTATCTTCCCTATCATCTCCAGCATTACATAGATAAAGTTTTCCTTAGTGTGTGGGCTGTACTTAATAAGACAATTTTTTGTATATCTCTTAAGCTGGGGTTTCCAGGGATTCTTTCAATGTGTTGTTTTGTTCCATTTTTTATCATTCCAAGTGCACCTACTATCACTGGCACAACTCTTGTTTTCAATTTCCACATTTTTCCTATTTCAATTTCCAGGTCTTTATATTTTGACAGTTTTTCAAATTCCTTGATTGCTATGTTACAATCTGCTGGACAAGCCATATCAATTAATAGACAAGTTTTCTCCTTCTGGTTTTTAACAGTAATGTCTGGCCTGTTTGCTTCAATTTTTCTGTCTGTGTAGATGGTGTAATCCCATAGAATGGTTACATCTTCTATTTCTGTAACCGGTGCTGGGTGATGTTCATACCAGTGTTTGTTTACAGCTTTTCCATAATGTTTGCACATTGTCCAATGTAAATATTGCCTACACTCTATCGTGGCGATTTTTATATTCGTTTGGAGCAAGCACAGAACAGCCTGAGATTAGGTGGTCTATTGTTTCTTGGTGTTTATCACAAAACCTGCATTTTGGATCCTTATTATTATGCATAATATTTGCCTGAAAGTTTCTCGTGAAAAGACTTTGGTCTTGTGCTGCAAGTATAAATCCTTCAGTTTCAGACTTTAATCCAGATGCACGTAACCATCGATGAGTATTAACTTTGTCAACATTGGATTTATTGGCACGTACTGGATATTGGCCATGCAGAGGTTTGTCCTGCCAGCGCTGTTTCATCTTTTCAAGAGCTTTATCTTTGGCTTTCATTTTCATATTTTTTGCCGCAATAGTTGGTTCTGTTTTGCTTTTCTACAGAATCTGCTAACTGTAAATCTTGTTTGTATTTACTGCCTTCTTTTATTATTGAATATTTTTTCTTTCTTTCTTCATGTTGCCTTACTAATTGTATCATCCAATCCTTTGTTGTTTCTATGTATGTTAGTAAGCCAATAGTTGTTGTCTTGTATGACAATTCCAGCTGAATAAGACCCCTTCCACCTTCTTTACGGGGTATGTATAGACGGTCTACATCAGCCTTTGGATGATGCATCTTATGCTTAGAAAGAAGCTTTCTTGTTTTAGCATCCATTCGTCTGATGTCTGATGTCGTTTAGAGTCCAGTTTAAGATGTTGAAGCTATATTGGACAACTGGGATTGCAAGGCTATTAATGGCCATAACTTTGTTCTGTGAATTTAATTCAGTTTTTAATATCATTCGTAGCCTTCTATAGTACTCTTTACGCACTATTTCTTTCATTTTTTTATGGTGAATGTTTTCGCTCTCATTTACACCTAGGTATTTATAAGCTTCTTCTGGTTTCAATTCTTTTATTGTTACAGCAGGGTTTAGGCTAATTGAGGATGTTTCTTGTATTGATCCACGTAAAACTGTAGCTTTAGCACATTTATTCAAATTAAATTTCATTCCAATGTCTTCGCTGAAGCATTTTACAGTTTGCAGAAGACCTTCCAGCTCATTTATTATTATTATTATTATTATTATTATTATTATTCGATTTCTGCTATGGTCTGATCACTTACCAAGTGTGAGGGCATGCAGTGCTGTGTTGTTATGGCTAAACTTCATGATTTGTTTTTCTAACTCTCATAACATCACAAGCGTTACATAGACAATTCTTCTTAGTGCTTGGGCTGTACTAAAGAAAACATTTTTGTATTTCTCTGAAGCTGGGTTTTTCACGGATTTTTCAATGTGTTCTTTTGTTCCTTTTTTTTATCTAGACGCACCTATTATGACTGGTATTATTCTTGTTTACATTTTCCACATTTTTCCATTTCGATTTCTAGGTATTTATTCGATGATAGTTTTTCAAATTGTGGAAGCCGCCGTATCAATTTATAGGCAAGATTTTCTTTTCGATTTTTGCCAATTACATCCGATTTATAATCTTCAATCTTCCTGTCAGTAAAGTGTAATCCAATAGAATTGTGATGTCATCCAATAGAATTGTGATGTCATCCAATAGAATTGTGATGTCTTCTATTTCTGTAACTGGTGCTGTGTGATGTTCATACTAGTGATTGTTAACACTCTTTCCAAAGTGTTGGCACTATCGTGACGATTTTTATATTCATTCAGTGCGGATGTGCGTTGTGGCGCAGTGGATATCGGCTCGGAACGAGAAATCGGGCAGCCGAGTTCGAATTCCAGCCGAATTCATTGCCTTCACTTACGCGCAAATACCCTTGGGAAAGGTATTAATCCGTCTATTCCTTCCAGTTATGGGTTAAATAACAGGACAGATTGGGTTCTATAGCCTTGGTCGGCAACCAGTCTACCGCAGAAAGCAATGGCAACCTACTGCGGGATAATCTTCTGCCCAGTCAGTCATGTCTCTTTCGAGACATGATCGCCCAAGCGTATATCGCGCATGGCACTTAACTGACTGACAGTGCAAGTACAGATCATCCTCGATAGTTTCCAGATATTAATAACAGAAATTGCATTTTAGAACCGTACTATTATGTATGATACTTAAAAATTCTTAGTGAAAAGTCTCATGACTTGCACTATAAGAATCTAGCCCTCCGTTTCAGCCTTTGATCTCGATGCCCGGAACCATAAAAGAATGTCGACTTTATCAACATCGCATGTTCTGAATATTGGCCATATAAAGGTCTGTTATGCCAGCGTTCTTTCATCTGTTCAAGAGCTTTATACTTGGCTTTCTTTTTCAGATATTTCTTTTAACAGTTGGTTCTTGCTTTCTGTTTTCATTTTCGACAGAATCTACTAAATGTAAATCTTGTTTGTATTTATTGCCTTCTTTCATTATTGGACATCTTTTTTTGTTTTTGTGTTGTTTGATAATTGTATAATCCAGTCTGTTGTTTCTATATATGTTATTAAACAATATATATTGTTATTAAACAATAGTTGTTATCTTGTATGGCAATTCTAGCTGAATAAGACCTCTTCCATCTCCTTTACGAGGTATGTATAGACGGGCTGCATAAGCCTTTAGATTATGCATGTTATGTTTAGAAAGATGTTTTCTTGTGTTAGAATTCATTCAGCTGATATTATTTACTGTTCAGTGCATTATTATTATTATGTTGTCATTTTTCATCATATTTTCATTTCTGCTATGGTCGCACCACCTACCAAGTCTGCCGGAAGACCTAAGGCAGGTCTTGGTGTGTTGTTATGGCTGCATTTCATGTTTTTCTATCTCCCCTATTATCCCTAGCGTTACATGAACAAAGTTCTCCTAGTGTGTGGGCTGTGCTTAACAAAACAATTTTTGTATATCTCTTAAGCTGAGGTTTCCAGGGATTCTTTCAATGTGTTGTTTTGTTCCATTTTTTATCATTCCAAGTGCACCTACTATCACTGGCACAACTCTTGTTTTCAGTTTTCACATTTTTTCTATTTCAATTTCCAGGTCTTTATATTTTGACAGTTTTTCAAATTCCTTGATTGCTATGTTACAATCCGCTGGACAAGCCATATCAATTAATAGGCAAGGTTTTTCTTTCTGGTTTTTAACAATTATGTCCGGCCTATTTGCTTCAGTATTTCTGTCTGTGTAGATCGTGTAATCCCATAGAATGGTGACATCTTCTATTTCTGTAACCGGTGCTGGGTGATGTTCATACCAGTATTCGTTTACATATTTTCCGTAGTGTTTGCACATTGCCAATGTAAATATTGCCTACACTCTATCGTATCGATTTTTATATTCATTTAGGGCAAGTACAACCTGAGATTATGTTTGGAGCGCAGTTGAGTGAGGGGACCAACAAAATTCCTTGTAACACCAAAGATGTAGGCAAGGATTATGGTAGCTTTCTGTAATTTAAACAAGGAGACATTCCTGAAGATATGCAGGAAATTCCGGAGTCATGGTTGATGCCAATGCCGATTTTATTAAATAAATCTACTTTAAAGTGTTTCAATATATATATATATATATATATATATATATATATATAATGTTAAAATTAAATATAAGGATTATTTACATTTTTGCGTAATTTCATTCACTCCCCTCTTTCTCTATTTCTCTCTTTCTCTAGCTCTCTAGTGCTTTCTTTCTTTCTTTCTCTTTCTCTCTCTTTATATATATATATATATATATATATATATATATATATATATCAAGGCTGAATGTTTTGCTCACAGATTCCCCACAAATTTGAGACTGGATTCGTCTGGAGTATCTACGCCCAACTTCCCACCCAGAACTGAGGCTCAACTGAATGACGTCCACATTAGCCCCTCGCTGGTCTTTAACATGATCTCAAAACTTGACCCTCACAAAGCGAGCAGATGGGACGGAATTCTAATCATAGTCTTGAAGAAATGGGTCCCTGAACTCTTCTCTGTCCTCTCTAAGCTCTACAACTTCTGCCTATCTGCTTCCTGCTTTCCTGCCTGTTGGAAATCTTCCTCTGTAGTTCCTATATTTAAAAATAATGGAGAACGCTCGGACCAGCCGCTAATTACCGGCCTATCAGCCTCCTTCCGATCTCTGGCAAAGTGTTCAAAGCCATTATCAACGCCGAGATGGTTCAGCATCTCACAACTCACAGGCTCCTCTCGGACAAACAATATGGTTTTCGCTTCACCAGGTCTACTGCTGATATGCTAAAGACCATCATTGAGTATGTATACCAGGCTCTCGACAAGAATGGCGAAGCTCGAACCGTTGCCTTGGATATCTCCAAAGCGTTCGACAGAGTCTGGCATGCTGGCCTTCTACGCAAACTGCAGAACTATGGTATAACTGGACATTTGTTTGACCTAATCCAGTCATTCCTCTCTAAGCGCACATTGAAGGTAGTATTAAACGGACATGCCTCCCAAAACTACCATACGAACGCAGGTGTCCCTCAAGGCTCTATCCTAGGTCTTACGCTCTTTCTGATCTACATTAATGATCTCCACGATGCTATAAGATCCCAAGTATGTACGCCGATGAAACTACAGTCTACTCTCGCCTCGATCAAGAATCTGGTGTGGGCGACAAAGCGAACCTCGCTGCCGAGATTGAGAGGGACCTCCAATTCATAGTGGACTGGGGTAAGAAATGGCTCGTAAATTTTAGTGCTTCCAAAACGAAACTGCTATCAATTAACCATCATAGACAATCGCGCCTACCTCCCATTAGGATGGAACAGGCTTGCCTCCCTGAGAGAAAAACACTACGTCTCCTTGGCCTCACACTCTCAGCGGACTTCAAGTGGAATGACTATATCGAATTCATTGCCAAATCCGCTGCTATGAAAATCGGTTCTCTATGCAGGGCCCGGAAGTTTTTCCCGCCTGAATCCATCATGCACATATATAAATCTACCATCCGCCCGTGTATTGAATACTGCTGCCACGTCTGGTCAGGTGCCCCTGCTATTCTCCTCGGGGCTCTTGACAAAATACAGCGGAGAATCTGTAATGTGATCGATACCGACTTGGCAGCCCGACTGCCGTCACTCTCTCACCGGCGTGATGTGGCTTCCCTGTGCCTCTTCTATAAATACTTTCACTGCTTCTGCTCCGATGAACTTAGATCACTGGTGCCTGCTAGGTATGAATTTGCATGAGATACTAGATTAGCAACTAGGTCCCACTTTTTACAGTGAAACAGATAAAATGTAACTGCAATTTCTACTGTAAAAGCTTCTTTTCTCGCACCTCCCGCCTGTGGAATTCTCTTACATATATTTGCTTCCCCGACAGCTACAATCTCCAGGAATTTAAATGTAAGGTCGACACCTCTTATCACACTAACTCGCATCCATTTTCTCAAACACACTTCCCATCTACCCAACCCCCATCCTCGGTATCCTCATCCATCTATCACCCTCCTTCCGACATTTCCTATAACTAAACACTCTTTCTGATCATTTTCCCCTATGTAACTCCCTGCGCAATAGTGGCAGTGGAATGCCTTGCTTGTGGTGTAATGATGACAAAAACAAATTATATATATCAGTCAGTCAGTTGAATGCCATACGTGATACATGCTTGGGTGATCATGTCTCGAAAGGTTCATGACTGACTGTGCAGAAGATTTTCTCTTAGCGCAGTAAGTTCTCATTATTTTCTACGGGAGACTCGTTATCAACCCAGGCTACAGGACCCATCTGTCCTGCTATTTGATCCATAGTTGGAGGGAGAAACGATGGATTAATACCTTTTCCAAGGGTATTTGCGCGTATGTGAATCCAAATAGAATTCGAACTCGGCTACATATATATATAATTAGTAATTAAACAATATATATATATATATATATATATTGTTTAATTACTTAGTTTTTAGTCATAATAAGATTAGACCAGTGCACATTTGTATTAAAAAGTGTTCAATACAATTATATTGTAGAACATTTGAATATTTTCCATTTGTAAATGAGTTATTACGTGACCTAGGTTTCTACCATGAGTGATGTCTTCCGGCTACAGGTCTTAATAACTCTTGTACAAATGGAATATATATATATATATATATATATATATATATATATATATATTCTGCAACATTCAGCAATGATTTAGAACACTCTCTGCTATTAGGCATGTATAATGACAATATACACGCTAAAGAGTCTGCTACCTTCTACCGAGCGCCCATAGCTCAGAGGTAGAATCGCCGACTGACGATCGGTCGGGTTTCAATCCTGGATAAAAAGCAATCGGCTGTCTAACCGTACTGATGAGCTGCGAAACAGGTCTGTCCGCGGATATATATATATATATATATATATATATATATATATATACTACACATATATGTGTGTGTGTGTGTGTGTGTGTGTGTGTGTGACATAAACTGTCCAAGACGGGGAAAGTTCAACATATCTATAAAGTCCTGCAGTTAGTTGAAAAGAACGAATAAAATAAAAGGTTTTGTTTTAATATCTCAAAGACAAACACAGTGCAGTTCTGGTAATATAACTTCTGTCCCCACTTAGGATACAGAATTGGGTCCGAATCCGTGGTAAGCCGAACCACGGCTGGTTACTATATCTCTCTCAATCGTAGTTGAAACAGCAGATGACAATAATTGCCAACGATTCGTCAATAAGTTTTTCCTTTTCTCTTCGTCTGTCTGTCTGTCTGTCTGTCTTTCTCTCGAAGACTCCATAGCTTAAACTATTATTGGACTGAAGAAACGAAATTTCTAGAAAGAAAACACATAACGTAGAATTATTTTCGTCTTATCATTCAATTACCAATCTTAGATTCCTGTTGAAGATATAAAATAAATCTATAAGCATTGCTACATTTTAGTATCTGTTTTAGCTTTGTTTGTTTTTATCTACACCCACTCACTTTACTTTTACTTAATTTAATCTCCACCACCACCACTTGACAGTAAGCATTTCTGCTATTAAATATTTCTGGTTGCAAGTAGCAATTGATAATTAAATAACATTTTTTTGCCATTTTCTCATAATATTTCTTTGAGAATGTAAGGCCTTACAATTTTTATGATATGTAATGCCAGTGAAGCAGAAATGAATTGTTAATGGTTAGGAATTAACAGAACGGTGAACTGGTAAATATAATACAAAATTATTTGTTTTTTGTTTCAATAGAAATAGCTGCAAATATTTTTTATAAAGACATTCATTAAAGATTAGAAAGAAGAAATGATTAGTAAATCGGAATAATTGTGAGTCTTACTGAAATGATAAATAATTATATACCTTTTTTTTATCGAATTCACCTACAGCAAAGCAGTAAAATCACGAGGGGTTACTGTGTGCGAGAAAAAAAAATTAGAAAACAGGAGCTAAAATATCGAAGAGTAATCAGGAAGACAGTAGATAACGATTGGAATTGCATTTGAATTTTTGAATATCAAAGTTAGCTGGAAAGCATGGAGCCGGAAGAGATTTCCACAAACGAGAAGTGCGAGGAAAGAAACCATTAGAATTGAACTTACAATTACAACTCGCCAATTAAACTGTAAATTTATGAAACTATGGGGTAATCTCATACTGGGTTTAAATTAAAAAGCCTAGGTACCATAGCAAAGAGCTCATCTGAACAATTATCATAAGAGTAGTTATACGAAAGTAACTTTACAGTTTTTGGGAAACCACTGAAGCCATGACGACAAGAAAGGTTCAATAATATTGCAGATTCGTTTTGGGAGTATAACAAATATGTCTAAATATAAAGTGAGCACTTGGCCATTTTTACCAGCAGTATTCTAGGCATGGAAGAATAGTAAACTTAAAGATATGTAAGATAGATGCAGGAAAGAAAAATAGCCTAGCGCAAGACAGTACATCAAATTTACTAGGAGCAGACCTATTAATAGAATCAATATACTCTTACAATTTAATGTCAGTCGAGAATGTTAGATCTAGAAGGCACGTCGACTCATTCTCTTAGGGGCTAACATCAGCCATAGTTTTGAAAGACAAAACTGGCCTCTCAGATGGTTGATAGGGACAAGTTTAGTTTTGAAGGAGTTTAAACAAACAAGCCATCCTCTGTTTTATTTAACAACAGAGTGCATGTTTTTTTTTCTTGTTTTTTTTTTTAGATCAGTCGCCAATTTGACACGTTGATCGTATCAGAATTGCTATCGGTACATGAGTAAATGGTTGTGTCCACAGAATATATAAAAATTTGAGAGCTGTTTTACCTAGAAAAATTCAACATATATGTATATATATATATATTAGAAAATGTACTACTTCAATTTTGTAGTCGTACATTTTCTAAAGTAAATAAGAATTCATTGCTCTCTTTTCATATTGAGCACTCTTTTAAATTAATTTTTGAAAGTTGCAATTATTTTCTTCGCTCCTTATTCATTTGGAGATATATATATCGCCCGGTTCACCTCTACCCACGTCTATTGAACAGGTGAAGAGGCTCATCCCTTGTTCCTTGTTTAGGATGTGGTTTCCGGCTTTATCTTTTCCAATCTTTTCATTCCTACGTAGACCCCTGCGCTTCAGTGGCGATACCGCCTTGCTCGGGGTGATATGATTATATATATATATATATATATATATATATATATATAATAATAACCCCAAGCATGGCGTAATGCCACTGAAGAGTAGGGGACTACGTAAGAATGAAAAGATTGGAAAAAGAGAAAGCCGGGAACCACATTCTAAACAGGGAACAAGGAATGAGCCTCTACACCTGTTCAATAGACGTGGGTGGAGTGTGAACCGGGCGATAGTTTAGTCTATCTACTCCAATTGAGGAAAAAGAGAAAAAAATAAATAAGAAAGTGAAAAGAATGGAGAAGAGAAAGCCGGAAACCACATCATAAGCAGGGAACAAGGGATGAGCTTCTACGCCTGTTCAATAGACGTGGGTGGAGTGTGAACCAGGCGATAGTTTAGTCTATCTACTCCAATTGAGGAAAAAGAGAAAAAAATAAATAAGAGAGTGAAAAGAATGGAGAAGAGAAAGCCGGAAACCACATCATAAGCAGGGAACAAGGGATGAGCCTCTACGCCTGTTCAATAGACGTGGGTGGAAAGCCGGAAACAACATCCTCAACAGAGACAAGGGATGAGCCTCTTCACCTGTTCAATAATCATGGGTGGAGTGTTAGCCGGGCGATAGTTAAGTCTATCTGTTCCGATAAAAAAAAATGTTCAAAATGGTGAGTTAACTAAGTTTTAACTTTAAAGTCCAATCAAAGAAATAGAAAGAAGGACAGTAAAATAAAAAATAAAAAAAAACTTAAAATTAAGCATAAATAAATACAAAATCATGACTTACTAAAATTTCAACAAGTCTAACCAACACCTACACACATGCTCACTGCCAGTTGACAAAAGAAAGAAAAAGTTATTTTATCTAATGGCCAGCAGAGGAATGGATTTGTGGGTAGGTTGGAAATTCAACTAGCTTAAAAAAAAATAAATAAAAAATAAACAGGAACAAGGAATTTAACAGGACTTAAGTCCAATCAAAAAAAATTGAAAAAAGGACAGCAAAATAAAAAAAAATAAAAAAAACTTAAAATTAAGCTATATATATATATATATATATATATATATATATATATATATATATATCCAAATGAATAAGGAGCGAAGAAAATAATTGCAACGCTCAAAAATTAATTTAAAAGTGCTCAATATAAAAAGAGAGCAATAAATATTTATTCTTAACTATTACTCTAGAAAATGTACTACTACAAAATTGTACATTTTGTTTCGACATTGAAAGAACAATGTCTCATCAGGTAGTAAATAATGATATATATATATATATGTATATATATATATAGTTCAATTTTTTTTCATTTAAGATCGTATCGGAGACAGAAGTGTGACGATATATGCCTCGTGAAGACGGGTAAAAAGGACTCTCTCTAGTTCCTTCCCTATAAACGTATATGAGCATGTGGAAAGTAAATCAGACTCTCTATAAACTTGTAATGCGTGCATAGACTTGTTAGTGTGCATGCGATGGTAGTAGCAACGCTGGTTGCTATATTGAAGGAGAAGAAGAAGGTAAACAAATTAACAGCGAGTAAGAAACGCTGTATAACATACACACACACACACACACACACACACACACACACACACACACGGGGGGGGGGGGAAAGACGTCATTCGATTCGTTGAAAGAAATAAACCTAAAAATCAGACTGACATTATTGTCAGTGAATTGTTATACTATAATGTAATTTGAAATGTTTTAAAATGGCTTATGTAAGCTGAAAGCTTAGGTTGGATTATAAAATTTATAATGTATCAATATTGAGATTTTCTTTCATCATTTAATGATAATGCTGTTAAGTTTATTAGACATATGAAAAAATTTACATGAAATGAATAGACAAAACTAGTCTATACTATTTAATGAAGCATGCATCAACGAATATATATATATATATATATATATATCAGAAGAAGGAGGATTTGAATAATTAAGTAATTCATCGAGCTTTTATTGAAACTCAACAGGAGGACTAATCAGCAGTGCGCATCCATTACCAGGAATTGAAACCCGGACAGTTAGGTTATTAAATAAACGTCGTCATAACAACTGTACCACGGGCCCTGGTGACGAAGAGGTGACGAATTAAACTCGATGACGCGCCTCACATTCACATATTCCGTGGTGTAACTCATCCAAGTTCCTTTACTCATAGGACGGTGCCTCCCAGAGCCAACGCCTACTCTCACCAAGCCGCTAAATCCAGAGCATTATAAGTTGGTTCAAGCAAGGATACAACAGAAGAAGTAGGAGGATTTGAATAATTAAGTAATTCATCGGGCTTTTATTCGACCTCAACAGAAAGCAGAAAGCACTGGACTGCTGTTTGGTCCTATATCTGGGGCTCATATATATATATATAGTCATCTGCAGACAGATCTGTTTCGCTGTATCACAGCTCATCAGTACGGTTAGACTCCGATTGCTCTTAACCCAGGATTGAAACCCGACCGAATTGGCGTCAGTCGGCGATTCTACCTCTGGGCTATGGGCGTTCAGTAGAAGAAGTCAGACTTTTTAGCGTGTATATTGTCATTATACCCGCCCAATAACCAGAGTGCTCTAATCCATTACTGAATGAGTAATATATATATATATATATATATATATATATATATATATATTCATCCGCAGACAGATCTGTTTCGCTGTATCACAGCTCATCAGTACGATTAGACTCCGATTGCTTTTAACCCGAATTGGCGTCAGTCGGCGATTCTACGTCTGGGCTATGGGCGCTCTGTAGAAGAAGGCATACTTTTTAGCGCGTATATTATCATTATAAAAACCCAATAGCTGAGAGTGTTCTAATCCATTGCTGAATGAACTATCCAGTTAAAGAGAGGCAACAGTTTTAGGATTCCGAATTCTCCTGCATTTACTTTTTCAGAACGTACTCAATAAAACATATAGACAGAATGTAGAGAATAATTATAATTAAATTTGTTTTTTTATTTAAAATTAATTTAATTTCTCTTTCGAGATTTTATCTCATCAGGCAATGTTGTTGACTCATTTTTTTTAACTTTATATATATATATATATATATTTAGTATATCGAGGCAGCAAGTAATTTTCTAAACATATGCTATTAAATATAAGAGACAATGAATGTCTATTATGTTTAATCATGAGCCGTTCTAAACGTCGTATTTTTACTTTAATTTCAGTTGAAAATAAAGTCAAAAATTCTCCAACATTTGGATAATTATTTATTGGTTTTCTTCTACGCTTTAAAAAAGCTCTCAAAAACATAATACGTAGAAATGTTAAACCAGTCGAAAGTAATAATCGAATTAAACTCATTATATATTATAAAAAGTTTAAAACAATTGACCTCATAGTCTATAATAACCCAACAAGCACTAAACTAAATTCTTTACAAAAAACCAATGTAGTGTACCAATTTACATGCCCATTCAGAGATTGCATCTCTGATACTAATCAAAAACCTAGTACATATATTTGTTTAACTACAACCACGCTCTCCCGTAGACTTACATGTCATCTTTCTGATCAGAGTACTATTAAACAACATTTCTCTGAAAAGCATAAACATGTAGGTAATATCAGACAGATTTTGGTCAACAATACGGTGATCCTTACTCATACACACAGTAAGAGGAACCTGCAGATATTGGAGGCCATGTACATCAAATCAAAACAACCAACACTCAATAAAATCAACTTTAAAACAGGAAATAACATATTACATTGCATTTGACTACATGGTTTTGTTGTCATTTCGCGCTATCCCGCGGTGTCACGTCATAAAACCGCATCGCAAACTTAAGAACTGCGTTAAATTATTTTTGGTAACTATTGCCGTTGCCAAGCGGAGTTTTATGTCAACACAAAATAAAATCGTCGGTGATGGTGGATTTTATAATATTTCAGTTTAAACTACCTCTCTGAAGATGGCTCATGTGAGCCGAAAGCTTAGAAGAAAACCAATAAATAATTATCCAAATGTTGGAGAATTTTTGTCTTTATTTTCAACTGAAATTAAAGCAAAAATACGACGTTTAGAACGGCTCATGATTAAACATAATAGACATTCATTGTCTCTTATATTTAATAGCATATGTTTAGAATATATATATATATATATATATATATATATATATATAACATAGTGATGATCCACGTATACTGTCTTAATATGTATAGGAAAAACTACTAAAAAGTTGTAAGATTAAAAATGTATTTTTTTAACAGTATTTATTTATTTCTATTATTATATTTGATATTTCAGACCGTCCTCGGCCTTTCATCAGAAACAAATGATTTTAAAATTTAAACTAGAAGCGTCCGTCGCATCATGTGACGGACGCTTCTTGCGACGGACGATTCTAGTTTAAGTTTAGTAGTGTCACTTTGAATTTTTGTCTTATTAATTTTACTAAAAAGATTTATATAATTGTTTTAACAAATCTCTGTAAAATCTCAATAAAATGAAACATGTTAGATTAAACCCACTTTTTATATATATATATAGATTGTTTAACTACATAGTTTTTGGTCATAATAAGATTAGACCAGAGCGCATTTGTATTAAAAAGTGTTCAATACAATTATATTGTAGAGCTTTTGAATATTTTCCATTTGTAAACGAGTTATTACGCGACCTAGTGATGTCTTCAGGCGATTTTCAATAGCTGATTTGACCGTTTACCTTTTTTTTAATTTTTTTAGGAACGCTCATGTAACGGTGTTTTTTGTTTTTTTTTAACGATCAGGTGACAAGGAATTTTTTAACGCGCAATTTTTAAAAAAATTTAAAATTAGTAATTTGATATGATTGATGAAAAACGTAATAATTCCTTGTAATTGTAATTTTAAAAATTACGCGTTCAAAAATTTCCTGCCACGTGAGCGTTAAAAAAAACGCCGTTACATGAGCGTTCTTAAAAAAAGTAAAAAAAAATGGTAAAGGTAAAATCAGTTATGGAAAATCGCCTGAAGAAACGGCACCATTCATGGTAGAAACCTAGGTTGCGTAATAACTCGTTTACAAATGGAATATATATATATATATATATATATATATATATATATATATATATAATTTGAGAAAGAGGTTAATATCGAAATTGCGATAAATATGTCCAAACTTTAGATATGAAGATATTAGTTAGCTTTGTCTTAAGCTCTATGTAAATTATGACTAAAAGTTATAAATAAAAGTTTATAGAAGAAGCATAATATATTATATTTAATTCCAATGAGATACATTTCTAAGATAAGCATCACAAAAATTACTGAAACCATAATAATGTGAATTTTTGGCCGATAGCATATGTCATATCCATTTTGAACCAGAGTTTGACGTAATCTTTTAAAACGATTCGCAGAAATTAAATCAAGTTATTCCTTACATTTTTTGAAAAGTGATTTTTTGTTATTTTAATCAGTAAATTTTTCTTGAACGAAATTAAACCTGATCCGTTAAAATCCGTCAGTTAATAAAATGAAATTATTGGAATCGAATTTGGACACAAAAAAAAATCTTTGAAAAAAGCGAAAAAACAAAAAACAAAAACAAAAAAAACAAAAAACAAAAAAACAAAACCAGAACGCACTGTTCCTGGTCTGCTCAGCTATGAAAATGATGTTGCTATCACATTACATAGAGGCTTTATAGACTTCACAGTGTGTTTGTAACTTTATATTGCAAATACTTTTATGTTTGAATCAACAAAAAATAGATAACGAAGATACCAGACCTGACCTCCATCATCTAATTTTAATAATTCTCAGTTTACAAATAGAAAAAAGAAATTTTATCCATTCTTTGCATATTGTTAAGTGAAAAAATTATTGTAATTGATCAGTGCAGAATTTCCCGCTACACCACTTTGCAACGTTTCCGTAAGATTGGAAACGTTCGGTCGGTTAGGCGGTGAAGAAAATAAGTTGATTGAAACTTTACAGTAACGTGGCCAAAATATCACGTGTCTCCCAACAAAAGTACAAAAATCGTACGTGTCAATAACGTTGAAAGAGAGTTCCCTGTTAGCTGTTTGGGAAACGGGCACTATTGCGAGTAGAAAGCAAAAAGAAAGCAAGTACCAATGTTGGTATGTGTAACATCAATTATCGGTTCATGCCTTCCAGAAAAGATAAACGATGAATCTCGAATCTACGAAACCTTTCTTTCTTTCTTTCTTTCTTTCTTTCTTTCTTATAAAAATAAAATCGGAATATCTTGAAATCACACACAGAAATTGTTTTGAAAGCACTTCTATCATTCCTTTCAGCATACATCTGCGAGAATGGCTTCTCAGCCGTAAGAGCCACTCGGACAAACTACAAAAATACAGTGTCTATCCATTCCTCAATTTGTTTAACGGCATAAGCGTCATTAAATGCCAAAATTTACTTTTCTTGGGAGCTTGAGTTTTTTTTTCTTTTTACAAAAATTTACCGTTGGTAACTTTTTTTTTTTTTACAAAATTCTGTTACAGAAAAACACCAGCAATAAATTTAAAATGAAATTATTTTAAAAATCGGTTTCTGTTATTATTTTACTGAGAAAATGTATTTTTATTCTTTCCACACACACTGTGTATCTTATTCTATCTTCTTTTTCTTTCTCTTTCTCTCTGCCTTAGCAACTGTTTTCACACCTGTGTTTCCGGCCTTCTCTTGCTCTTTGCCGTTTTTCTCTTCGCTCTCCTCTTGCTTAAACTTTTGCTCTTATGTAGCCCCCTGCACATCAGTGGCGGTACCGCATTGCTTGGGGTGAAACGATTAAAAAGAAAAACAATTATCAAATTTGGAGGTTCACTATGTCCCTATAGCTGGGACCCTAACAGGTGCTACCATCCCACTCAATGCGAGATCAGACCGTTTGTGGACCACTGGATAACACTGGTTAGTAAGCTAATCTCACAGTCTATAAATACTGGAGTGAATTTAATCCTCACTGGCTTCCTTGACTAGGATTACTTTGCGCTAGACTAATCTAAATAACTAGAGTTGCGAGATTTGTTCAATTCAGTTTTAAAATCAGAAATATCGCCGAATATTGATTTTCTAGGTAGGTCTGCTGGTAAGTATGTTCATTCAATGTGCTGTGCTAAAAAGTTTTTGTCGCCGAAATCCATTTTTCACATTTATAAATCTGCCATTTGTCTGTTAATTGAATATTGATGCCATACCTGGTTGGTTTATTCGGCTATATATCCCAAGATTCTTGACAAAATCAAAAGATATATCTGTGATGTTATTGGTCCTGACCTGTCATCACAACTTGAATTGGCTTCCCTCTTGTTCTTCTATAAACATTTTCATGGCAGTTGTTCTAAGCAGCTCTCTTCCTGGGTACCTCACTGGAATGAATTTAGGAATGCTACTAGATTAGTGTGCGTTGTGGTGCAGTAGATATCAGCGCGGAACGAGAAATCGGGGAGCCGAGTTCGAATACCAGTTGAATTCCTTGCATTCACTTACGCGCAAATACCCTTGAGAAAGCTATTAATCCGTCTCTTTCTTCCAATTATGGGTTAAATAACAGGACAGATTGGGTTCTATAGGCTTAGCTGGAAACCAGTCTACCGCAGAAAGTAATGGCAACCTACTGCGGAATAATCTTCTGCCCAGTCAATTATGTCTCTTTCGAGACATGATCGCCCAAGCGTGTTTCACATATGGCACTTAACTGACTGACTGGATCGTTTTACTGTCGAAATAGTTAGATGTAATCGTAAGTTCGAGTCTAATTTCTTTTCTTGAATTTCTCACCTATTTCTTCTTTCTCTGCCACCTTCTTCTTATTCTATGTGCCCTGTCCCTTCAGGACGTACGCGATCATGGCTTTACACGTTTTCCTGTCCCTGGTGACTCTGAGCACGCTTTCTTCTGTTACACCGTGCAATCCTCGTTCTGTCATCCACCTGATTAGGTTTTTCAAATATGTTATCCGTTGCTTTCCCCTGTCTCTTTTTCCTTCTATCTAGCCTGTTAGTATCAGATTCTCCAGGCTCTCCTTCCTCATTGTGTGTACCAGGAACTTCAGCTGTCTATTCCTGGTGCTCAGTATTAATTTCTTTTTTGTTTCTATCATTTCCAAAACCTCATCATTGCTCACATGCTCGATCCATGAGATTCGCTGCATCCTTCTGTAGAACCACATTTCAGTTGCTTCAAGTTTTTCCTTCATCTTTGTATTACAATCTCTAAAAAATTAATTGCAATAACTATCGCCATCTTGAAAATTGTTCTTTTATTATCACTAAATCTTTTTATTTTTTTCTACTTCCAGTAACATTTTGCGTCTCAGTGGTATTGTTCTCTTGAATGGGGTGAAATGATTAAAAATAAAATCCAACTTGGGCCCCTTTTTTACTTAACGTGTTTTTGTTGTCCATGTTATACTTTTTTTTCTACCTTCTATCACAGCATTAGTTCATTTTTAACTATTACCAAGTTTAGTAGGCTGGTAATGTTTAGTAGGCTGTACGGGTTGTGTAACGGATATTGGCGCGGAAAGTTCAAATTCCAGGTTATACTTGTGCGTTCACCTTCGACTCCGTTCTTTGGTTCTTCATTAGCGGTTAATAGAATAAGGACAGTATCCCGTTTCGATTGCTCCATATACTTTACTTTCCACGTTTGTGTAATCCATCTTATTTTAGCGACGAGCTAGAATTCCCTGCGTATATCAGATGCAATATTTAAAAAGCATATCGTACACGAAAATATATTCCAGTAGTTTTATCGAGTCGAATTTTTAGGACGCTAGACCTAAAGAAGTAAGTGGTTGAGTGGTTTGTTTTCTAACGCTTATCAATCCTCAGCGAGTTATTTAAATTCGCAAAATATAATAGAAATTTAAGAATAGTTATATATTTTGTTGCGAGTGAATATTGCATTAACGTTATTGGAAAAAATAGCAAAGATTTTTCAAGATGCAAGTTCCAGTATTTAAACCCCATTTGCACGTAAAGGAATGTAACGAAATCAAATAGTTTCGAACTCAGATCACTGATATATGGTGTGGATATGAGGATTAGAAGGGACAGGAAAAGCATATAAAACGACTTATAACAATAGGGTTGAACAAAATCAAATGCATACAGTCAAGTTAAGCGAAAAATGATGCCTTCCAAATGCTAAGTAATGTATTAGTAAACAAAAAAAAAAAAGAAAAGGAAATAGTGCTAACTTGGCATTGAATGCTAGAAAATCCCCTCACTGATGAAAAGAGAAAATAATAAAAAAGAATGTGAATCTACAGGATGCTGAGGATACCATGGGCCAAATATGTGAGCAACAACGAGATTTTAGAGAAAATGGAAACAAAAAGCACTCTTATATTTAACATCAAGAAGACACAGCTGAAATTTCTAGGACACTTAAGAAAAGAGGAATTAGAAAATATGATACTGACAAGACAATTTGAAGGCAATAGGGACGAAGAAAGTTAACTTATAACTGACAGAGAGACTTGAGAAAATAGATGCTGAAGGAAGGTTTATAACAACATTTATTGAGATCTATAAAGGAGAGGAAATTTTGAAAAGCCATAATCATCAACGTCCTAAAGGGACACGGAACACAGAAGAAGATATTTGAAAGATACAATGAATATTTAATGTCAGGTATTTGCGTATGGGGGAGAAAATATAAATACACGAAACCGTTCGAAATGCTGTTAAATTTGGACAACAATCAATGGCACAGGCATGAATCCGTCTCTCCCTCATCACAGTTATAGGTTGAAACAACCGAAATATGTTTTCACAGAAAGATACCGAGGGTACCATGGACGGAGACGACAGGGTTTCGGAGGCTATGGACACGAGAAAGAAACTGATATTTAGCACCAGAAAAAGACAGCTGAAGTTTTTGAAATTTGTAATGAGGAAGGAGGGCTTGGAGAACGTGATGCACACGTGACGGATATAGGGGAATAGAAACAAGGGAAAGCAACTCATGACATGCTTGAAGGACTTGAACAGATGGATCGTTCAGCGATCATTGAGTCAGATGACAGGAGAAGGGGGATTAAGAGCGACAAGGGATAGGAAGATGTGGAAGACCATGATCGCCTACGTTCTGAAGGGACACGGCACATAGAAGAAGAAAAAGTAGAAGGGTAGATTGGAATCTCATGACTGTGAAAACTGT
The DNA here is from genome assembly GCA_037127315.1 of Ascarosepion bandense. Taxonomy (NCBI): domain Eukaryota; kingdom Metazoa; phylum Mollusca; class Cephalopoda; order Sepiida; family Sepiidae; genus Ascarosepion; species Ascarosepion bandense. The sequence goes on along the minus strand of JBBBDQ010001704.1, from coordinate 754,284 downwards.
GAATCGTGGAGAAGAACTCATGGTAATTCATGGATAATATAGAAAAGAACACAGTGGAGAGCCATGACTGCCCACGTCCTGGAGGAAGATAGAATTAAAAAATGTTTGATAACTAGAAATATAGGAACCTCAGATAATGAACCCGTTTTCTGTCTCACGCTCATCTATATAGAACCACAATCATGATGTGTCTATTGATTTTCAATGAGTTAGCATATTTAATTGGAATAGTAAAACACTTGGGGCATAAAAAGCGCAATTTTGGGTTTTGCACTTCTGTAAATGCCAAAGAAACAAACTTTAGTAGCTTTTAGAAAACCTCCTACAGAAAGTAGCCGAAGAAAACGGAACGAAACTACAAGAAAACTGAAAACATCAGTAAAAAGAGGAACTCAAAAAGCCAATAGAGATACTCAAAATCAAGCAGATACAGAAAAATACATACTTAAGTGTTTTTACAGAAGACCCAAAGTGCGACACTAAGATCCATTGCGTATTGGCATGGCCAAAAATGCATTTCAGAAGCTGAGTAAAGTATTAAGAAACATGAAAATGTCACTGGAAACAAAGAAGATAATACTGGATTTTTATGTAATGTATGTTCTTCAGTATGGCAGTAAATGCTGGACAAACTCATCAGAGATGAAGGAGAGCCTTGAATTAACCAAAATGTAGTTCTACAGAAGGATGCTGAGTACCGGACATGTGAGAAACGAGGAGGTTTTGAAGAGGGTCGAAAAGAAATACTCAACATCAAGATGTGAGACATCTGAAGTTCCTGGGACTTGTAATGAGGATGTAGGGCTTAGAGAACCTGATACTCACATGTTAGATTGAGGGAAAGACAGACAAGGGAAGGCAATACGTAAGATACTTGATGGGCTTGAGCGAAGATTGGGGGCGGGCTTTAGGTGGGGTAACAGGAGAAAGCGTTTTAAAAGCCATTAGGGATGGGGAGATGTAGATCGGACATGGCACATAAAAGAGGAAGAATTTCATCGGTATAAATGCAAACCCAATATTGGCTATTATTCAGTCGTCAATATGGAAGAATGACGTTTAATTTGTTTGTCTCCCAATAGGTTGAGGCAGCATAAACTGTAGAATTACCAATGCATTAACAGACTTCAAAAGTCTTACCAAAATCTGGATAGGCGAATTCTAACAGTTGTGGGATCTCCCCTTTGTATATGATAACGGACTCGACTGTGTATGCATATACTCCTGCCATAAATACAACAGCAGTTGAGAAGAATCGTAGAGATCCGTTAGAGTTATCGGAAAGGACCGGAACTGATACGTAAGTTACCGAGAGATACCGAAGTTACTCAGAGACGTATCAGAAGTCAGACTATCTTTGAGCTTCACTCAGTTAGAAAATATACACGGATATACTATTTCCAAGGAATTCTCTTCAAGACTTGTATATATTTATTTCTTACTAATAGTATTCCTGGATTTTACTAACCTGCGTTCAAGTTTGTATATAACCTACTTTTCTATCTCAATATCTGTTTTGTTGTTCATTATTTTCTGCAGTTCTTCACCTTAAATCCACAACACTAACTCAAAACCCTGATCCCATTTTACAATTCCAAATTCGTTTTCCTTTTGCTCTTTAAATGTTAAACTGCTATGTACCTGAATGCATTCTGCCTAAAATGCCAAAATCAAACTAAAAAATGAAGTATTGCTACCAAACTCTTCACTTTTCAGCTTTATCAGATTTCAAAATCCTTTACGTGACCATGTATTTTCAAGAAGGCTCTTTCCTACAGACGAAACGTCTCAAGCATATTGGTACTTCTAGGGCAAATATTTCTAAGATCTTTATTTGTTTGTGCCATGTGGTTCGTCCTTTACCACTAAAATTGGCATCTAGGTTTTATCATTTTACAGCTAAAATAGTTAAATACAACCGCTAATTCTACGCCAATAATTTCTTTTCTCGCACTTTCCTTCCGTTTACTCGCTTCCCTGATAGCTACAATCTCAAAATTTTTTAATGCAACGTCAATTACCATCTTTTATCTTCTTGAATCCTGATCATTTATCATTTCCTTAATACTCCCTGTATCCAGTTTTTGGTCATTGTAACCTTCCTCTTTGCTTGGGGTGAAATTATTAAAAAAAAAAAAAGACTCGACTTGCTACATCTACAGGGTTGAATCCCACGTCGATGCTTTCAAGAACACACCAACTTTAACCTCTTCATGTCAAGGGTTATTTATCTAACATATCTTCGTAGCATTCCCTTTTTCCTTCATCTTCTAGCGTTTATATCATACGTCTCATTCCGTAGCTTGTGTGGTCCTTCAGTAAATAAACAGGTGAATTTTGAAAAGCTTGGAAACAAGTTAATTTATAGCACATATTGAAGGAATTGAAATGATTTGTTTATGAAGTAAGGCCTCCAATTAATCAATGGAAGTCCGATGGCGCATTTCTAAGCGTGGTCGGCCAAAAAGTAATTGGCAAAGATGAATTCGATAAGACCCAGACCAGTGATCTTTAGGGACTGTTGATCGATGGAAGTGATGGTAGCGCCCGCTACCTCAAGTGTCAGAGTGCGTGAGAGAGTTGATTGATAGAAACTTACGAAACAGGATATATTTGAGGTTTTCATAGTGACCAAGATAGCAAAAGTCCCTAGTTACACTAGGGGAAAAGGAAAATACAAGAATCTTTGAAAACTCGAGACGAGGTGCAACAAACTCTTCCTACTTCGTTGCATTGATTCACTTCAGTACATATATCAATGTATGAAGCTTCTTATTTCAAAGTATTCTTTCAAACGATCTACTCAGAATCGGGATGGTGCAGTGGATATCGACTCAAAACGACAAATCGGGGTGCTGAGTTCGAATTTCCAGTTGAATTCTTGCATTCACCTACGCACAAATACACTTGGGAAAGGTATTAATCTGTCTCTTCCCTCTAATTATGGCTTAAATAATAGGACAGATTGGGTTCTATAGCCTAGGCTGGCAACCAGTATAGTGCAGAAAGCAATGGAAACCTACTAAAATCTTTTGCCCAGTCAACCATGTCTCTTTCGAGACATGATTGCCCAAGGCGTGTATCACGTATGGCATTTAACTGACTGACTCTGAATCGACTTAGATCGATGGAACTTGGGACCCGTAGTGTATTCCGACAATTGATTTAACAGCGAGATGAGATTATCGACAAACGTAATTCAACGAAAAATACAGTTAACGCTAATTAATGAATTTTTCCTGTAGTATTAGATGGACCCAGAATCGGTTAAGATCACCTCACACTATGTCGTTCAAAATCTAAGAAATCCTACATTGTCGTATACTTATAAAAATCGTAATATTTCTCTCTCCGTCGGTTTGGTTAGTTGATTTTGTTCCATGTTACTGATTTATTTAATGCTGAAATCTAAATATTTTTAAATTTTATGCTTTTAACTACAGATATTTTGCTTTTAAGCTTTTAGAGTAAAAGTATATTTTTTAGATATACATTTTGTAGATCATAAAAGTGTATTGTTGGTAAACATATTTTTATGTTTTTTAGTGTTGAATTCGTCAAACACACTAGAACAAGAAACGCCATATTCATGATTAGGATGCTATCCAAAAAGGTAATGCAAATTAGAAAGGACGCGAAGGTACGCCACAAAGAATTATTAGAAATGCTCAGCAACCTCGACATATTTGGGAAAGACATAAGGGTCATCAAGAATTACTACGGGCAGCAAGCCACCTGCATAAGGACAGGTAACGAATCCAGAAGGTACAAAAAGATAAAGAGGGGCGTAAGACAAGGACGTGTATTTTCACTGGATATATTCAACTTGAACAGCAAGCCTATTCTGAGGACCCTAGATGTTATGCCACGAATCGTCATCAGAGGCCACAATTTAAACAATATAAGATACGCAGATGATACAGTGCTGATATCAGAAACGGAAAGGAAACAAGATCTCCCACAGAACGTAGTGTGACAAGAAAGGACTACAAATAAACTGCAATCCAGAAGGTACAAAAAGATAAAGAGGGGCGTAAGACAACGACGTGTATTTTCACTGGATATATTCAACTTGAACAGCAAGACTATTCAGAGGACCCTAGATGTTATGCCACGAATCGTCATCAGAGGCCACAATTTAAACAATATAAGATACGCAGATGATACAGTGCTGATATCAGAAACGGAAAGGAAACAACAAGATCTCCCACAGAACGTAGTGTGACAAGAAAGGACTACAAATAAACTGCAAGAAAACCGAATGCATGGCCATCAGCAAAAAGAGCAGCCCAAAATGCCAAGTACAGGTGGGGGATACTAAAATCAAGCAGGGAAAAAATTTAAATACCTAAGAAGTGTTGTAACAGAAGACTGAAAGTGCGACACAGAAATCCGAGGTTAACTTGGCAAGGCAAGAGACGCATTCTAGAAGCTGAGTAGAGTATCAAGAGACAGGAAAATTTAGTTATAAACAAAGACAAGAGTACTGGGTTGCTTCGTGATGCCAGTTCTTCAATATGACAGTAAATGCTAGACAATCTCATTGAAGATGAAGGAAAAGCTTCAAGCAACTAAAATGTGGTTCTAGCTGCGGATATCCTGAATCGAGCATGTGAGCAATGATGAGGTTTTGGAAAGGATGGAAGCGAAAAGGATATTAATCCTGAGCGTCAGGAAAGGAATGCTAAAGTTCATGGAACATTCATTGAGGAAGGAGTGCATAGAGATACTAACAGGCCAGATAGAGGGAAGGAGAGATTAAGCACGGCCTGTGAATAGATTTAGAAACATTTCTAAATTTATACACAGGCCATAACAACAACAAAAACTTCACAATAGTAAATATAAGCTCTGATGATGGTTATAACCACCGAAACATTATAATGCTGGCTACCATACAATAAATCCATATTTTGTTGTTTCGCAGGCCGTAACAACAAAAAAACTTCACAATAGTAAATATAAGCCCTGATGATGGTTATAACAACCGAAACATTATAATGTTGGCTGCCATACAATAAATCCATATTTTGTTGTTTCTCAAAAATTTTTTTATCTCACATTGTCGGGATTTATTTTCCATTTCCCTTTATATATATATATATATATATATATATATATACACGTTTCATTAAAAATAACAGACAAAGTGTGATGGTAAAGTTTTTCTATAATTTTTCATGTGATCTGATTTTTTTCTTTTGACGTGTACCTGAGTTTTATAGACTACGCAAAGGCGTTCGACAAAGTGCATCACAAAGAATTGATAGAGAGGCTCAGCAACCACGACATATTTGGAAAAGACATTAAGGTAATCAAGAACCTCTACTTACAATAAACCACCTGCGTACGGACAGGAAATGAATTCAGCAGATATGCAAAAATAGAAAGGAGCATACGACAAGGTTGTGTCTTTTCAGCTGATCTATTCCACTTGTACTTTTCTGAGAGCCTTAGAACTCATACCAGGATCTGTTATAGGCAGCCGCACTCTGAACAATATAAATACTCGGATGGCGCAGTGCTGATAGCCTAACGGAAAGAAAACTACAAGACCACCCACAGAAGGTAGCTGAACGCAATCGGATATCATGGACCGAGCATTTGGGCAATGATGACATTTTGGAAAGGAGGGAAACGGAAAGAAAACTAATACTGAAGATCAGGAAAAGACAGCTAAAGTTCCTGAGATATGTAATGAGGAAAGAGGGATTGGAAAATCTGATACTCACAGGTCAGACAGAAGGAAAGAGAAATAGGGGATAGTAGCGCGTAATACATTGACTGAACTGAGAAAATGGATGGGAGAGTGGGGTTTGGGAGTGGTAACAGGAGAAAGCGTGCTAAGAGCCACCAGGGATAGTGAGACATGGAAGGCCATAATCCCCTACGCCCTGAATGGACACGGCCTATAAAAGAAGCTTATTTACAGATCGTATTATAGCTTTTTTCTCTATGATTAAAATCCTATCGACATGGTGATGTATATTGTTTAAATTAATTCTGTTAATGATGTAATAGTGACGTGTTAGAAAAATGCGGAATTTGTTTAGTTATAATGAAATCATTGATCATATAAAAGTTAAAGTGTCAAGAGAATATATATATTCCGTTGTAAGATAAATTGTGTGTAATTTCAATTTATTTTAAACCTATTGTTCCTCAAAAATTAAGAATCAAATCATTCCTTTTATGTTTTCCTTCACTGTTCACGATCTTTGCCATGTTGAAAAATGAGAACTTTCCAACGAAGGTCTTTAATAGCAACTTTCATCACATTAGCAACATTCCTGGCGGTCGTTGCCAAAAATGGTCATTTTCTTCTACTTGGCATTCTATGGTTTGAAAAAAGATGAAAATTCAATCAAATTTCAAAAACGATAAACAAAAACTGTTGAAGAAGTATAGAGAAACAAAAAACAAAATAAAACAAAAAACAAAAATATAACAAAACAAATAAAACCCTACAATAAAAATAGTTTCCATGTTAATTCAAATAACATTTGAAAAAAAATCGTACGAATTTATCTGACAACCACACACACGCACACACACATATGCATACATGCACACACATACACATATACATATATATCAAAGTAGACATTGAAATCTGTTTCATGCTTACATGCAATTATTTTCAAAGCATAAAACAGACTGTCGTCGCTGAGTGTTGACTTCAAGGTTCACTTTTATATTTACACACGCTATATATTCCTAATATTGAGTAATTTAACCAATAAATATAGCATATTTTAAAACTATATATATGTAACACCCCAACGGTCCTGTCCGAACAATTTCTCCGGCGGCCGTTCTCCACGATGTGATATTGTCGGGAGTTTGTTGAAAATGTCGGCCGAACAGCTGGGGGTACAAGTTTGAACTATAAGGAACGAACTTCCACAACTTGGATGAGTTGAAAGGATGCTTTATTCGTTTAGAGTTAGCCTTTTCGGTTGGGGCAGGCGAATGTGACACACAGCTCTAACTCTAATTAATGGAGATCAACAAATCCGAACTGAACGAAACAAGACGAACGGAGATCCTTACTTCAAGTTCGCACCCGGCTGACTCCCCTTCACTTAACTCTCTTAACTTAACTGACTCGGAAAAATTACCTGAATTTATCCAAAATTGACCGGAAATCCGGAAATCCGGAAATGCTTTAGACCACCGGTGACAAACACCGGCGACTGTAAGTCTGAAATTTCAGTTATCTTTTTTTTTTTTATCTTAATAAGGCTTCCGCCAGAAAAGGCTTAATGTGTGGTCAAGATACAGTAAAGGACAGCCTTTGACCGGGTCATCGAAAACCTACCTGCTGAACTTTATCACTGAGTCAAATATTTACCGGAGGACAATTTTCCTCATAAAAGAAAAAGCGTTTATCTATTTATTTTTTCCTCTTCTTTTTCACTTTTGTTAAATATGTTTTTAAACTATTTTCTATTCTAATCTATTTTCTATTTTAATCTATTATAATAAAATACATATATGTCTAGTTATCCTGTCACATTACCTCCCCCAACGGATCTTGTCATTTATGTCAACAAATTACAATAAACAAAAAAAAACATGACACGATGCTTCTTCATGTCGGTACGCCATCACCACCAAAAATTATTTTCATCCCCCAGGGATATTCTCCTCCTCTCCACAAACATAAATCATGAAATTTCTTATTAATCCATACCATTTCTTTGTATTTCCTCAACACATTTTTCTTCTTATTTCAACAACCAATTCCTCAATTTTTGTCTTCGTAGCCGGTGGCATCAATGAATCCACGCAGTTGGTTTATCGCTACGTATGAGGGTCAATTCTTCATTAACGAACACCTTTTTCAACTTAGTGTTTTGCTTTCCCGCTTTACTTCTTCTCTTCTATTCCTGGAGAGACTCCGCTCTTCGTTAATTCATCTCCTGTTACCATTTTCCGGCCACAAGTCTCTGGGCCTTTTCCTGCATCACCCCCCGCTCAATGAAACCTTGACATGATGGAGGTTTGCTGAGGACGTCCCCTCCCAATGGGGTCAATGGCGCCCGAAAAATGATTGAAGCATAGTTTACACAATAAATTCAAGAGAGGGTGTTTCCACCCTCTCTCCCAAAGAAGAAAAGAAATTTATAAAAAAATTAATTAACACAAGTTGACAAAATAGTCATAACTTTGAGCAAGTCTATAAATATAGGAGCGATGTAACTGCTCCTCATTATCAGTCTTTTTTAAAGTTCTCCAAACATATTCCATTTTCCCTCTCTTTTTTTTTCTTTAAAAAAAAAAACAACAAAAAAAAGTAAATAAATGTTCCTAAAATGTTTCTTTCTGTTTTTCTCAAAAATATTTTTTCATCATCATCATCCTTTATTTTTTTCAAAACATTTTTTGTCATTGTTGTACACACTCACTCAGTTTTTCTCTCTCTCTCATTTTTTCTTAACTTACACACCCACTATTCTTTTACCCCCCCCTTTTTTTTCAAACAGTCCTCTTTCATTCTTCTCTTTTTTTCACACCGTTTGCGTTGATCTCTTTTACTTTAACTTTCTTTTCAAAATTCATACCTTTTTATCGCAAAATAGTTACACATTTTTTTTCAATTCATTTTTTTTCACACACAGTTGTATCTTGCTCTCTCCCTTCCTCTTATTTTTTCCATTTTTTTTGTACACATCTATTTTCTCATTATCAATCTCTTTTTCAACCAAACATATTCAATTTTCCTTTCTTTTTTTCTTTTAAACAGAACAACAAAAAAAAAGGTCAATAAATGTTTCTAAACGCTTATTTCTGTTTTTCCCAAAAATATTTTTTTTCATCATCATCTCTTTTTTTTTCAAACAAAACAACCAAAAAAAGTAAATAAATGTTTCTAAGATGTTTCTTTTCGTTTTTCTCAAAAATAATTTTTTTTCATCATCATCATTTCTTTTATTTTTCAAAACATGTTTTTGTCGTTGTTGTACACACTCATTTAGTATTTCTCTCTCTATTTTTTTTTTCACGAATAGTGCTTTTTTTTCTTTTCCTTTTTAATAACGTACACTATTTTTTTTCAAACAGTCCTTTTTCATTCTTCTCTCTTTTTTTCACACCGTTTGCGTTGTTCCTATCTCTCTTTTTCTTTAACTTTCTTTGCAAAATTCGTACTTTTTATCTCAAAATAGTCACACCCTTTTTTTTTTAATCAATTCATTTTCTTTTCTCTTTTTTTGCACACACTGTTGTTTTTTGCTCTCTCTCTTCCTCTTATGTTTTTCATTTTTTTTTCGTACAAATCTTTTTCTCATTATCAGTCTCTTTTTCAACCAAACATATTCCATTTTCCTTTCTTTTTTTTTCTTTTGAACAAAACAACAAAAAAGTCAATAAATGTTTCTAAAACGCTTCTTTCTGTTTTTCCAAAAAATATTTTTTTTCATCATCATCATCGTATTTTTTCAAACAAAACAAGTAAATAAATGTTTCAAAGATGTTTCTTTTTGTTTTTCTGAAAAATATTTTTTTCTTCATCATCCCTTTTTCTTTTCAAACAGTCCTTTTTTATTCTTCTCCTTTTTTTGTTTTTAAGTACTCATTCAGACCGTTTAAGTTGTCTCTATTTCTCTTTTTCTTTTTCTTTCTTTTGACCAGACAAAAAGGGAGTAAATAATTCTGCTTACTTTACGGTGCTTGTTGATAACGAGTTCCCTTTCCTTTGCTTCTTGTTTTGTTTTGTTTTTTCACACCGTTCGCGTTGTTTCTATCTCTCTTTTTCTTTTCTTTTTTTAAAATTTATACTTTTTTCTCTCAAAGTACTCACACCATTTTTTTTTCTTAATCAATTCATTGTCCCTTTTCTTTTTCTTTTAACCAAAACAACAAAAAAAGTAAATAAATGTTCCTAAAATGTTTCTTTCTGTTTTTCTCAAAAATATTTTTTTCATCATCATCATCACTTTTTCTTTCCAAACAGTCCTTTTTCATTCTTTTCCTTCCTTTTTTTTTGTTTTTAAATACCCATTCAGACCGTTTAAGTAGTCTCTATCTCTCTTTTTCTTTTCTTTTTTTCAAAATTTATACTTTTTTCTCTCAAAGTACTCACACATTTTTTTTTCTTAATCAATTCATTGTCCTCTTTTTTCTTTTCTTTTTTTTTTTTCGATCGTACGGCCGTTAGAGGCAACCGTTCTTCTGCCGGCGAGAATTTTGGCCAGAAAAAAAGGGAGTAAATAATTCTGCTTACCTTACGGTGCTTGTTTATAACGGGTTCCCTTTCCTTTCTTTTTTTCTTCTTTTTCTTCCCCTGAAGCTTACACCAAGCAATCGGAATTTGGCTGTGAGAATAGTTCTTTCTTCGATTTCCTTTTCTTTTTTCTTACGGTGCTTGTTGATAACGGGTTCCCTTTCCTTCCCTTGTTTCTTTTTCTTTCTTTTTTTTCTTCTTTTGAAGCATATACCAAACAATAGAATTTGGTTGTTAGTGTTGTTCTTTCTTCGATTTCCTTTTCTCCGTTCGTCTCGCTTCGTCCAGTCGCGTCGGTTCGTCGAAATCCAAACTTAGCATCCAGTGGCACTTCCGTGGGTTCCAAATCCTGCAGTCACGGTACCAAATGTAACACCCCAACTGTCCATCCTAACAATTTCTCCGGCGGCCGTTCTCCACGCTGTGATGTTGCCGGGAGTTTGTTGAAAATGTCGGCCGAACAGCTGGGGGTACAAGTTTGAACTATAAGGAACGAACTTCCACAACTTGGATGAGTTGAAAGGATGCTTTATTCGTTTAGAGTTAGCCTTTTCGGTTGGGGCAGGCGAATGTGACACACAGCTCTAACTCTAATTAATGGAGATCAACAAATCCAAACTGAACGAACAAGACGAACGGAGATCCTTACTTCAAGTTCGCACCCGGCTGACTCCTTTCACTTAACTCTTCTTAACTTAACTGACTCAGAAAAAAACACCTGAATTTATCTAAAATTGACCGGAAATCCGGAAATGCTCTAGACCACCGGTGACAAACACCGGCGACTGTAAGTCTGAAATTTCGGTTATCTTTTTTTTTATCTTAATAAGGCTTCCGCCGGAAAAGGCTTAATGTGTGGTCAAGATACAGTAAAGGACAGCCTTTGACCGGGTCATCGAAAACCTACCTGCTGAACTTTATCACTGAGTCAAATATTTACCGGAGGACAATTTTACTCATAAAAGAAAAAGCGTTTATTTATTTATTTTTTTCCTCTTCTTTTTCACTTTTGTTAAATATGTTTTTAAACTATTTTCTATTCTAATCTATTTTCTATTTTAATCTATTATAATAAAATACATATTAGTTATCGTGTCACACACACACACACACACACACACACACACACACACATACACACACATATATATATATATATATATACAGTGGAACCTCTACTTACGAAAGGCTATACATACGAAATGTTCAGGTTGCGAAACCCCTATTGGGAAAAATATTGCCTCTTGTTACGAAAGAAACTTCAGTATACGAAAGGCGAAAATTTCAAAATACGCGCTGCTACTCGCAGCTCCCAGAGTCCACCTCATTGCGTCCTCGTCTTTCACTCACCCCACTCACCGTTGTCTTCGCATAGTCGCCCAACCCAAAAGGTAAATATATTTTTTATTCTTTACTTTATTCTTTGTTCTTTACATAATGTACAACTCACATTTTTATGTTTATTGTGCAGTCATCTAATTTTAATTTTATTTTTATGTATTTGTTACAGGTTTTGATGCATTTTTAAAATTTATAAAAAATAATGGCTGAATTTTTGGGGGGATTGGAACCGATTAGGGCATCTATAGGTTAAAAAGCGTCTCTGCGAATTAATTTCGTAAATAGAGGTTCCACTATATATATATATATATATATATATATATATATATATATCGGGTGTAATGAAAGCTTTAAAACTAATCCCTTGTCCTGGAGCTCAGTCTCTTTGGACGTTGGCACAAAAGACTAAAAAGCAATAGTTGTTTCCAGTTAACGCGAAACCGTAGACTGAAAGAGAAATGAATGCATGTAAGTAAAATTTTGATTTCCTGGTATCGATATCAAATAAGTTCTTTAGTCGTAAACTGAATTTTGAAGGCTAAATAAGTCCTCTGAATTAATGGTATCATGGCTGAGACTAAGAACTACAATTATACCTACTTAGATCCAAACACGAAGAAAAACCTTAAATAAAAGGCTGAAAAAATACAGACATACAGGCAGATAAACAGACACACACACAAACATCTTGCCTTATATATATATATATATATATATATATATATATATATATATACTGATTAAAATCGGACCACTCCTTCTATAACCTGATTTTTTCGATTATCGATTTTCGATATTTATCGGAGGTACTGCGACACAAAACCTAGCTAAGAACATTTGCAGATACTTATAGTAGAACTGTGTAAATTTTCAAGAACATTGGTTCAGCCGTTTTGGAGTCTATAGGTAACGGGCACACACACACACACAGACACACACACACAGACAAAGTTCCATTTGTAAATAAGTTTAGATTATCATAAAAAAATGGACACCGAGATCAACATATGTCGGCGACAGTCTGTTTATGCTAATCGTCGATCCAAATCATTTCACCTATAGATTGAAAATTCAGTTCCGGCATGAAATGAAAAGCTGATTTCAACGTTCAAGTTTATAATAAATATTTACATATCTATCGCTTTATATCAAACACTTTTACCCATAAATATATCACATCTTAAGACTATATTTTTATCATAATGGCCGTTCACTTGCATCCGAGGATACTCGTTTACAAAAGCGGCGAGTTAATCCCCTTTGCAGATGCTTGCTCAGGCACATTTATGTTTCATCAAAACTAACAGAGTCAACCTGTGATTTATACTAAAACTATGTTGAGCAGATGTAGTTACAGGTTCTGGGGGTCGCGTTATCTGGCTTGAGCAATTGTTTGAACAATGTCAGTACGGTCAACCCCTCGGTCACGATGATTTGCTACTTCGTGCAAGCACAGCCAACGACTGCTCTCAAAGGGTACTATCTACTCAATTTGACTCACAAGGCTTGGGTCAACTCGTGGTATCGTTTTCAGAATCATTCCAAACATGTCGCACGACGGGATTGCCTCCTCGATCTATAAAATCAAGAAGTCCCTTTCCTGACAAATTGACTATGATCCGAACTCGAGATTCATGGTCAGAAATTGAATGATTTTTATCATTCATTCATTCATTCATCTATCTATCTATCTATCTATCTATCTATGCCTCTGTTCATATAGATAGATAGATAAATAGATAGATATGAACAGAGGCATAGATAGATAGATAGATAGATAGATAGATAGATAGATAGATAGATAGATGTCCACATGGCAAAGATAGAGAAAAAAATAGCTGCTAAGCTTGAATCCAAGCAAAACCATGACGTTGTCGTGGTCACGCGCGCACACGAACAGAAGTGTAGAATGACCAACCATTTACTCCGTTTAAACGAAGCATTTCCTTCCTGTTTTATTCATTCATGCCTTCTTAATACTTGGGTTTTCCGCTAATACTCACATTACATTCACTCTCTATGCCGGGTCCGCATTGTTATTTCAGTAGGCCTATGAAATAGGATTGCAATCCCATTATGTAGAAAATTTCGCCCATAAACATATTGGCCGAAATTCGGTTATTGAGTATTAATTTTCAAATATGGTACAGTTGGTTCGCAGAAGACTAAGAAAATCGAATGCATGGTCATCAGCAAAAAGAGCAGACCAAAATGCCAAATACAGTTGGGATATACTAAAATCAAGCAGGTACAAAAATTTAGATACCTAGACGGAAAGTGCGACACAGAGATCCGAAGACGAATTGGCATGTCGAAAGACGCGCTCCAGAAACTGAGTAAAGTATTAAGAGACAGGAAACTTTCACTAGAAAGAAAGAAGAGGGTACTAGATTGCTATGTGATGTCAGTTCTTCAATATGGAAGTGAATGTTGGACAATATTATCAAAAACGAAGGAAAACCTGGAAGCAGTTGAAATATGTTTTTACAGAAGGATGCTGCGGATATCATGGACCAAGCATGTGAGCAATGATGAGGTTTTGGAAAGGATGGAAACAAAAAGGAAATTAATATTGAGCATCAGGAAGAGACAACTAAAGTTCCTGGGACATGCAATGACGAAAGAGGGCTTGGAGAACCTGATACTAACAGGCCAGATAAAAGGAAAAATAGAAAGAGGAAAGCAGCGGATAACATATCTGAAGGGCCTGAGCAGGTGGAAGACAGAACGGGGGTTGTGTGTTGTTACAGGAGAAAGTGTGCTCAGAGCCACCAGGAATAGGGAGACGAGGAAGGCCATGATCGCCTATTTCTTGAAAGGACAAGGCACATAGAAGAAGATATAGACATATGACATATGGTCCTGGTTATGACAATAAACTTCATCCGGCAGCAAGGCCTCTGATTGGGAGTATTTGAGGAACATGGAACCACCTCTTAATTGCCGTTGTTCCAAAGTCCATGTTGACCCGGGATGGTAGCACCTGTTACGGTCCCAGCTATGAGCAAATAGTTTATTTCAAAACTAGGGCCAAAACACTATAAAAGTATGCAAGTAGACATTTATAGTAAAAATTCCAGGAATACAGTTTTGAAGGAAGAAAATATTACAAGCATCATATTTTTGGGGGAAAAACATATCAGCAAAACAAAAATACACGAAATAAACCTTGATAAACAAATTTATTTCTTACAAAGAATATATATTCTATTCATGCACAAATTTGTTGTAAAAATTTGTCGCATTAAATAGCCTTAAATAGCATTATATATGGTTGATATGCCATAAACAAAGCAAACCAAACCAAACCAAATATAGATATGACATGCGTATATAGACATATTAAATACCTATATAGATATATGAAATACCTATATAGCACATATATAATACCTATATAGACATATGAAATACCTATATAGCACATATATTATACCTATATAGACATATATAATACCTATATAGACATATGAAATACCTATATAGACATATATAATACCTATATAGACATATGAAATACCTATATAGACATATATATTACCTATATGCACAAATGGAATACCTATATAGACATATGAAATACCTATATAGACATATATAATAACCATATAGACATATGAAATACCTATATAGACATATGAAATACCGACATAGACAATGATAAATATTACCACAAATGAATAATTCGGAAATAATTCGCAAATAAAAAATTAGCTAATTTTATTTTAATATTTTTTTAACAATAATTGAGTTTTTGAAACAATTCCTGACCCACGCTTCAATCTATATCAATGTTACGAATACAAGGCCCAAAAGCCACTCAAGACAGTGGGGGTTATTGTATCGTTTTGTATGAACGTAAGCAAAGGCAAGCAATATAAAATGTCAATATACTAAATAATAAAAGCGATCGAAAGCAAAAAAACAAAAAAAAACAAACAAACAAAAAAACAAAAAAAAACAAACAAAAAACTGCAGCTTTGGGTTTAATACCGTTTGGAAATAATCATATATCTTGGCTTACACGCGCGTAGCTAGTAAAATATTAGTTTTGGGGTTTTTCCAAGCTTCATTTATACATTCAGGCAACAAAGCCTCACTAAATTTACCATGGAGCAGAGACATTACATGGCAATACAAAAGGCGGGGTACTGGTGCTATATGGAATTTTGAGGACTGCTACTCTGGAGGTTATTCTCTTATGTTTTTTTAATAAGCATTACTCACATAAAACATCTCCCAGAAACTCGCTACCAGAAAGAACGTCGTATTTTAAACTTTCGTCAAAGAAACAGCAAGAATGTGATTTTGCTTGACGAATTAGACTACCCATTGTTTAAAACGAAACGTTTCAAGGGACGTTGGTTCGATCCTTGTTAAAGAACACATTTTCTTCATTAAACTTTTCGAATACAAGTATAACATAAAACTGAGTCGTCTATTTAAAATAAGAGTATCCACTATAATAACTGACATTTGAAGAAACAATAAAAATAATTTACATATATATGTGTGTGTGTGTGTGTGTGTGTGTGTGTTTCGCTGTATCACAGCTCATCAGTACGGTTAGACTCCGATTGCTTTTAACCCAGGATTGAAACCCGGACCGAATTAGCGTCAGTCGGTGATTCTACCTGTAAGCTATGGGCGCTCGGTAGAACCAGGCAGACTTTTTAGCGTGTATATTATCTTTATACACGCTCAATAACTGAGAGTGTTCTAATTCATTGCTGAATAAACAATGCGTAGATGCTAGAGTAGCTACTGTTTTTCAAAGTCTACCATTCTTCCAGAGTGCTCAATCAGGGTGCGAGAGCGTAAATAGTCATCCGAAGACAGATCTGTTTTGCTGTATCACAGCTCATCAGTACGGTTAGACTTTTGCACAGTATATATATATACTGTGCAAAAGTATTAGGACAAAAACTATTCTATCTTTTATGAGGTATCAAAATAAAGTTTAAAATCACCCCTGTCCTAACACTTTTGTACACTACCGGTAATGTGTAAAATTGCTAGGGCAGAGGGGTAATTTTCTTAAAATCTCACTGAAATTCAAATACAGGGCGAAAAATCAAACCTTTGTAAGAATTATTTAACTAAAAAGGAAGTGGGAGGAAGGCTTCGGAATTTGAATTGGCTCCCACGAAGCCCTGGTTTCAATCTTATTGAACATCTATGGAATATTTTGGATAAAAAATTGATAAATCTAATGTTACTTCGCAAGACATACTTTGGAAACAAATACAAGCTGCTTGGCAGGAGATACCATTGGATATATTGAGGAAGCTTGTGATGTCAACGCCTAACAGAATGAAGGCTGTGATAAAAGCAAAAGGCTATTATACTAAATATTAAATTTATTTTGCAAAAAGTATTTTTCTTGTTAAAGCATTTGTTGTGTAAATCAAATAAAATTACTTTAATTATATTGTTTATTTTCTGCTAATATACCTAAAAGATAAAATAGTTCTTGTCCAAATACTTTTGCACAGTACTATATATATATATATATATATATATATATATATATATATATATATATATATATGCGTGCGCGCGCGTGTGTGTATGGACACTGGGCTCAACAGAGTGGCGAAAGTCTGTTTCATATTAATAGTCGAGCCAAAGCACTGCACACATAGCTTGAAGATTCAGTTCAAGACCAAAACAGACGGTGTCCGCTTTGTGTTGATTTAAGTGTACACTTTTATATTATAGCACATACATTTCATGCCATAACAATATAATTACAATCTAAACACTATTCATTTGAAAAATAATTTCTCAAATATTTATGCCTTAGTTTTTACCAGATTTTGAATTATAAAACTTTGTGTCCTCCATATGTTTCGACTAACTTTTCAACCACCTAATGAATATACATGAACGTTCTCAAATGTATAAACCTTGGTAAACCAATGGAATTCTCGCTTTTGTGTATAATAAACATGTGCATGTAACAAAATAACTTGGTCGATAAAGTCCTTCAGGGAACAAAGCGTGTCGGCGAAGAGGGTTTCTCTTGTTTCTTTTTAGTTATTTTGTACTTTTAAATATACACACTATCTGAGAATAATACACACACCACACACGCACACACACACACACATATATATATATATATATATAAGTGTGTGTGTGTGTTGTAACAAAAGGAGAAACATGAATGACCAAAACACAGAGCTAAATCACAGACAAATATTTAATTTACAAAAACACAAAATAAAATATTTTACAAACATACAATTTTTGCGTTCAAATAGAAAACATATAGTTTACTACTCGCAGAGTAACGGGTAAATGTTACGAAGGGGAAGGAAGGTGTCAAATAACTTTAACCAGTTAACCTAGCAAAGTACACTAAGTGCTATACTTTTTGGAAATCTTCCAATGTGTACATAAAGAATAATTTTTTGTTTGGTCAATGGAAGAGTCAAAAAATTCTATTTACCGTATTTACCGAAGGTTTTTCTTCAGGTTTTAGTTGGTCGACAACTTTTAGTAGAGATTCTTTCGACTGGAGATACAAATCCTGAATCGGGCCTGAGTTGATAATGTCAGCAAATCCTTTTAACAACTACTTTCTTCCCAAAACCTATTTTGCATATTTCTAGAATCATCTGGAATTATTTAAATTTTTCTCGAACATTCTAGCATCTTTCAAACGTTCTATTCCTAATTACTCTATTTAACAACTACTTCATGAATTAAAACTGTTTTTGAATAACAAATAGGACTCAGTAGAATCCCTTATTATAACTTTCAACCTTTTTTTTAGACATTATTAACATTATTTTTTTTATATATAAATGCATCCTCGTAATAATATATATATTATCCTTACTATTACCGAAAACGGCAATATCATTATAACATAATAGGTTAACGTAGCAGTCGTAGTATAAAACCCAAAATAACCTTGTTCAAGAGTCATTTGAGGTTAGTAAATGTTTACAGTCAGAGAATACTTCTTAGTATAGAGACTGAATTTAATTCAATTGAGTTGTGCTAACAATCTGTATGAAGATGCTTTCTGTGGAACTGGCAGTAATATTAAAGGCCAAGTATAGTTGTGGGTTTTATGATCATTATAGGCAGCCATATAATTGTTGTCGTTATAATATTGATAGTGGCATGAAAAATGAATAATTCAAGTTAAAATGCAATGAAAAAGTTGTATTAATGCTTAGAATGCATACATTAGAAAATTAATTTTGATAACACACACACACACACACACACACACACACACACACACACACACACATATACACACACACCATAGATTCCAGCTTCTCTGGATAATCCAAGTTGAGAGAGATTATTCAGAATGACATAAAGTCCAATAATTCAGTTTAGAGCAAAAGGTGCAATATTGGGGTACACAGTTATAACCGAAACCAGAAATTATGACCAAAGGGTAATTTATCATTGTTCTACATTTTGAACCCCGTAGTGGATAGGCTATCGATTTACTATGCTACAGCTGCGCAGTAGAAAGGTTCAAACACCGTTCACATGGGGATTAGTTTTCAAACTGAGTATGGTAAACATAGCGATACGGTAAGCGCACATAATGTACGTATTTGCCAGAAGGGAATCCCCAAGCGAAGATCAAAATCACTAATTAGTGTGCTTACAGCCTATCACGTTGAATACACCGGTTCTCGCTCGATCACCGAAGTTAAGCAACGTTGAGCCTGGTCAGTACTTAGATGGGTCACCGCTTGCGAATACCAGTGACGGATGTGCGTTGTGGTGCAGTGGATATCGGCTCGGAAAGAGAAATCAGTGAGCCGAGTTTGAATTCCAGTTGAATATCCTGCATTCACTTAAGCACTGGTACCCTTGGGAAAAGTATTAATCCGTCCCTTCCTCCAGTTATGGGTTAAATAACAAAGGTCAAACTTGGGAACCCTGCTCTTAAAAACAAATCCCAATGAAATCTGATACTCGAAATGGAAAATGTTGTAAAAATAAAATAACCTTCCCCAAAAATCATTGGTTAATACCTTAAATGATCCCATAAGGATTGATAGGTCGTTAAACCTCGAAACAAACAAATTAGTGTTCGAGATGAGCTTGTACATAAACAATGAGGTTCCAAGATAAAAACTGTAGATATTGGTAAAAAACTATTTTCTAACATAATTTGATACTGTGTCTCTCAGCGACAAGCATGATACATTATATACTTGTAAAATTTCTTGTTGATTGTGGCCTCCCTTTTGTCTGTTCTATAAATACTGTCGTGGCTTCTGCTCCAACGAACTTCAGTCACTGGTGCCTCTGCAACAGGTGTTTACTCGTGCAACCAGAGTGGCAACTGGGTCCCACCCATTCACAGTTAGATTAACCAAATGCAGACAACAATTCTACTCCTGCAGCTTCTTCTCTCGCACTTCCCGCCTGGCTCCCATATTCTTGATTTCCTGATGGCTACAACCTCTAGGAATTTAAATGCAATGTCAATACTCATCTCTTAACCACTTGACTCTAGTTCTTTCCCACCTCGTATATCCTTTCCTTTCTCTCCACCTTTGAAACTGTCATCACACCTGTATTCCCATCCTTCTCTTGCTCCTTTCTAACTGGTTCCTCTTCCTCTTCACTCTTTTCTAATTAATCTTTTTAATCTTATGTAGCCCCCTGCACATCAGTGGCATTACCGTCTTGCTCAGGGTGATACGATTAAAAAGAAAATTGGCCAGTGCTTCTCTTCCTTTTGCCTCATTCAGTCTGTTAAGTGCCATACGTGATACACGCTTGGGCGATAATGTCTCGAAAGAAACATGACTGACTGGGCAGAAGATTATCCCGCAGTAGGTTGCCATTGCTTTCTGCCGTAGATTGGTTGCCAGCCAAGGCTATAGAACCCAATCTGTCTTGTTATTTAACCCATAACTGGAGGGAAGTGACGGATTAATACCTTTCCCAAGGGTATTTGCGCGTAAGTGAATGCAAGGAATTCCACTAGAATTTGAACTCGGCTCCCCGATTTCTCCTTCCAAGCCTATATCCACTGCACCGCAACGCACACATTACTTGCATTTAAAAGTTATCTCCTCAAGAAACAATTCTAATAAACGAAACCAATTTTTAACCTAGGCATACAAACATCTTTCCATGTCTATCGCTATGTGTGTTTTTTATCACTTTAGGGTGAGATCGATGATGTCGCTTCTTAAAGTCTTTTCTTTGTTGTTGTTGTTGTTCGTATTATTTTTCTTTTCCAACGTTTCATTGTCATTGAGATACTTCTTCATTCATCCATTTACTGAAACCTTTCAAGCAGGAGACCTACAGATTTATTCTTTATTTCGACGTATTCTCTGAGCGTTAATTTCTTCAAACCTTATGTCTTCATTATGTGTTCCAGAAATCCCAGAATTTATTTTAGATTGTTAGCAAGAGTGTCTTTGGAGTTCCATTCCTCCTTTTTATTCCTGCTTCTCTAAGCAATAATGTGATATGTAAACACGGTAAAGTCAATATCACATGAAAATATCGAGACGATTTAATATCGTTTTTTGATTTTGGAAACAGTCTTTTCTTTTTCCTACTTTCAGCTTGCAACGTAAGCAGAATTTTTATAATATGTAAAAAATTAAAAGAACAGTATTTGTCTATGTTTCTGAGATGAGGTAGTATTTTCATTTTTTTGCATTGTTCTGACTTACGCAATAGTCCGAACAATGTAAATAATGAAAGAACAGTTTGCGCCGTTTTTCTATACTAAATGTTCCCTCAATAGAATTTTTAAGAGCCACTCGAGATAGAGCGCTATGAATGAGGTTGTTGTATGGACGTAAGAAGAGGAAGTAAGTGTAAATTATGAGGGCATGTAGCATAGGTAAGTGAATCACAGACCTTGTAGACATTCTGGAAGCTGCCTCTTAAGAATAAAACCCCAAAAGTAGGGATTTACTGGAAGATGTTGTGGAATACAAGGGAAACAAGAATGATTCAAGTATATGTACGTGGCATAGCGGGTCATAACTATGGGGTTCTGAACAGCTGGATCTAAGGAATGTCGCTCGTCAGAACATTTATCATTGAAAGAGTTATAGGCTAGCGATTGATTTGGGACCTTCGGTCTTTGGGAAAGGGACCGTATGGGTTTAGAACAGTTATTCGCCCATACAGCTGCCTAAATGTTTTTGGATTCTATTAATCCTGGGGAGTAAAGTTTTGGGCAGCTCCAACCCAGATATGGCAGTAATATTTCATTTTTGGTTTAATTTGACATTTTTAAATAAAGGTCATGACATGGCACTTGAGAAGTAAATTGGTAAAGAATCAGGCAAGGCGCCATAAAATAAAAAAATTCGGATTGGGTGAGGGAATCAGTTGTTAAAAGTTAAGTGATTATATCAAATACTCAGAGTCTTGATTGTATATTTAATTTTATGGCATCCACTGATAAAAATAATAATTTTGTCATGTTGTAATTTTTTTTAAATTTTAAAATCTAAATTTTTTCTAATGTCTGTAACGTATTTTGCATGTTTTATGTTTATTGTTGTAGAGTAAGACTCTTGCACTGATCTATTATAACTTGACACGGGGACTTTTGTCTCACTTTTTAATTAAACCATCTACTAAATATGCACAAGCAAAATCTAGACCTGACAACATTGTGTCCATTATTTGTGAAAAAATACCAAGTGCCACCTTGACATTATAAGAGAAACTATGAAAAGAATATATTAACTTTGTGGTGGGCATTTATGCTTAATGGTAAAAGAACCAATTTAGGGTTCTTTCATCAAAGACTAGAGACTGGACCATGGGAGCAAATCTATAAGACTATTTTGTCTGATTGTTGTTCTTGACAAAAAACTAAGCAGATATGGGTGTTTGAGGAAAACTATCAGAATGAGGAAGTGGGCTTTTCTTAAGATCTTTTGTAACCAGTCCGTCGTTGTAACCACTGTGCTAAACTCTGTAGTGAAGATCATTCACAGCAGTTGAAATGACTGTTGTAGTAGTTTTCGGATCTGAAGAGTCATTGAGTAGCGGTGAGTAACAAAGAAGCGAAAGAAAGAAGCATGGAAACCATAGAGAATTCCGTAAATGGCTCAAGTACAATTACTCTAGAATCAAGTTTAGTGTTTTCAAAAATATCACTTTTAATCAGTTGGGGGAAGCAATCAAAACATGTAGTAGTAGTTGAAGAAAAATTAGTGGCAACAGAACTATTACTTATAAGAAGCGAAGATCCTAACAGCAGAGGGTAAAAAAGTAACTGAATCGACCACAGTTACGCGTTAGGATAGTGACATCATGGGGAAATGACAGATCGTCGCTTTATTTTAGGGGAAAATATTTATGCTTTTTAATACGACTTTGATTTAAAACAACGAGCAAATCCTAGACTAAAACAAAAGAAAAATGTGAAAGAAAAAAGCAGTATTCTTAATGCGACTATGACAACTGCTAATGTGGAGATATGAACGCGTGCAATGTCGTTTGTTTCCTCGCTTTCCAGTGGATATTATTCACTTTGTCATAAAATTTCGTAGTTATTACCACGTGAAGAAAGGTGTAGGCAACCGACGTCGATCCCTAAAAAAAGCCGCTCCCTGAAAAAAGAACCCCCAAAAAACTAATTACAGAAATATACTGGACGAAAGAAAAAAAATTACAGTTAAAAATTTAGCTTAATTACTGTTACAAGTCTAAGGGCAGCAAGCGAGGATTGAACCCATAACAGTATCATTGACTCACGAGATGATCGTTCCACGCAGATTTTTCTTAACATAACTTGTAAAATAAAAAAAGATGGTGATGCAAACCATTTCGAGAAGCCGGCAACCGTTTACGGAAAATCTGGTGGTTTTATTTTTTCGCCTTTAAGATAAAAGAAGAATTAGAAAACAATTATTATTTTAAGCACTATTGATCTGAAACATACGCCTTGCTATATCGAATTTTGTAGAATAAAAAACTAGAACTAAAACTATAAATAAACTATGGAAGGAAAAACTAGAAATGTCAAACTATTTTAAGACAATTTCAAAATACACAATAGAAAACAATTAAAATTTAAAAGAAGACGCGAATCATTAGGAAAGCAAAGGGTAGTAAAGTGTCTAAAAGGAAGTTATGGAGAGCCATGACCCTCCGCGTTCTGAAAGATGGTATATAAAAGAAAATATATGCTTCCATTCACAAAGCTATACATTTTTTATTTAAACAAAATTCAAGAAAATTTGAATGAAAAATATGTGGATTATTTCTTCTTATAGGTTTTACAAAGCATAGCTTAGTAAGGCACAAGGCTAGAGTTTTGGGCGCGTCTAGTGAAAATCGTTTTTTTCTTGATAATAAATAAAAATGGAATCAACATAACGATACATTTTACTGCGGACTTACACGAAGATATGATGAAGAAAGATTTAATGGTGTGAACAGGATCTTCTTAAAAGGTTAGTCGTTATTATTATTATTATTATTATTATTATTATTATTATTATTGTTTTTGTTGTTATTGATGTGCTTGTTCCTATTATTGTTATTATTGCTGTAATTATTATTTTTATTATTTTTACTGCTGTTGTTGTTAATTTTGGTGTTCCTATCTGTAATTGCTGGAAAGTTTTATATTCATTCGTTACAGTCACGAATAATGTTGATAATTGGTTTTCCGCATTTTTATACATACCCAGTTAGTTTTTTAATACACAAGGACAACAATCAGAAAATGAAATAAATTACAAAAAAATAAAAAAAGTTAAAAAAGTAAAAGAAAGAAATACAATTCAAAAAACACAATTTTTCGAATAATTTGTTTATCTCCAATCTAAACTTACCAAATTCCGAATTTCCACAAATTTAAAAAGATATAAGTTGTTATAAGCAACTTTGTTATTGCTCGGTATTTAAATATCTATTCTTATTATTATTATTGTTGTTGTTATTATAAATATCTATTATTATTGTTGTTGTTGTTATTATAAATATCTATTATTATTGTTGTTGTTGTTTTTATTAAGTGCCTGTAAATGATTTCATTCAAAACCAGTTTTCAAAAGTGTGTTTCGCCTATTGTTTTCTGAAAAGATATTGAGAAATTTTGCGTATACTTATGAAAAGTTGATCTTCAACAACAACACGACATTTTCAATTATTCATTTACAGAAAAAAAATCAACATTTATATATTTATGTTGAGATTAAGACTTATTTATTATTCTGGTGAAATATATCCATTCTTTATTTTTTGAACTCTTGTTTTTTTATTTTATTTTCTATCTCCTTCATTGTAAATGAACGAAGGGTACGTTAAAAAAGCATAATTCGTAGTTTACAAAGGTTATGCAAGAATATTTATTTCTCTTAGTATTTTTGAAATGAGGATTGAGCACTATTTACATCTTTCCCAGCTGCTTTCTAGTTTATAACATTTCGGCTTTAGTACCTTACAGTCTTCTTCAAGACTCTGTCAATGTAAAAAGAAAAAGTTAAAAAAAAAAAAACAAGACAACGGAACTAAAGCAATTTACCCCTATGTTATATATATATATATATATATATATATATATATATATATATATATATGCTTTATTACGAAATTTCTTGAATATTAAACGATTAAAACGATTCAAAATTTTATGAAGATTTCTTGAGCAAAGAGATCATTTAAAAAGACTGAAATGTTGAGATAATAAAAAACACAATAGCAACAATGATGAAGATATTGGTCAGAAAGTAATTAATGCAAATTATAATGTTCTTTCTTACAATAAAACGCAGTTTACTTTTAAATTCTACTTAAAATTCATGTTAGCAGAACGCTTCTCTTTTATCCCTTATTTTGTATGTGCTATGTCACTACAGAGTATGGCTCTTCACAACGTCCTATCTATCGTGGCCTTGTTTGCAACCAAGCCTCCCAACTCCATTCCGCCATCCATTTAAAACAATTTTGTCAGGTAAATGATCTGCTTCCTTCCTTCTTTGTCTTACCTTCGATATACCCTTTGAATGTTAGGTTTTCCAAGCTCTCATTTTTCATGACGTGCCCACAAAATTTCAGTTGATTCCGATTATAACTTCTTTTGCCATTTTCATAGACTTCCTCCTTACTTACTCGCTCAATCCATCTCAGTATCCTTCTGTAGAATGGCATTTGTGTTGCCTCCAGTTTTCTTTTCATCAGTGGTGAGATTGTCCAAAATTCACTGTCGTAAAAAAAGAATTAACATCACATAGACAGTTAGCACATTTTTCTTTGATTCTAACGAAAGTTACCTGTTTAGTAATGCTTTTCCGATAATCTGATGAGCGTTGGGATTTGCGTGTCTATTTTTCATAATCTGTTAAAACACTTCACATACTGCTATTATATATCATCTCAGTGTTCTTGACAGGCTCCAAAGAAGAATCAGTAATGTGATAGGCACCGACTTGGCGGCTAAACTCCAACCACTTTCTTACCGACGGGATGTGGCTTCCCTCTGACTGTTTTATAAATATTTTCATGGCTTCTGTTACGACGAACTTAAGTCGCTGATGCCCCTGCCACAGGTGTTTACTCGTGCAACCAGACTGGCAACTGGGTCCCACCCATCCACAGTTAGACAAACCAAATGCAGACGATAATTCTACTACACCAGCTTCTTTTCTCGCACTTTCCGTCTGTGGAACTCGCTTCCATATTCTTGCGTTTCTGACGGCTACAACCTCCAGGAATTTAAATGCAATGTCAATACCCATCTCTTAACCACTTGACTCTAGTTCTTTCTACATCACCCTGTATATATTTTCCTTTCTCTCTACCTTTGCAACTGTCATCACACTTGTATTCCGATTCTTCTCTTGCTCCTTTCTAACTGGTTCGTCTTTCTCTCTAAACTTCTCCTATCTAATCTTTTACTCTTATATAGCCCCCTGCACATCAGTGGCGTTACCGCCTTGCTTAGGGTGAAACGATTAAATAAAAATAAATAAAAGATTTAAACTTTTGTACTTATTTCATATTGACATTTACAATTTATAACTTAAGTCTTGAACGTTTCTCTTGCTGTTGACCATACTTTCACTCTTCTTACAGTTGATAGCTAAACATTTTTCTCACATTCTTTTACGACCTTGTCTAGGAGGCTCTGTAGATTTCATTCTTTATCGAAACTAATATTGTTAAAATTTATTCTTAGGTTGCTATTAGAAAAGGTAATACAGCTGAAGAATGACATCTACCTATATTTTATAGACTATGTAAAGGCGTTCGACAAAGTACGCCTCAAAAAATTGATAGCAATGCTTAGCAACCTCGACAAATTTGGAAAAGACATTAAAAGTAATCAAGAACCTCTATTGGCATTAAATCGCCGGCATACAGACAGGAAACGAATTCAGCTGATATACAAAGATAAAAAGGGTCGTAAGACAAGGATGTGTCGAATGAACTTGTGCAGGGAGACTATCATGAGCACCCTAGAAGTTATGCCAGGATTCGTCATCGGCGGCCACAACATAAAATACGCAGATGATACAGTGTTAATAGCAGACACGGAAAGGAAATTACAAGACCTCATAAAGAATGTAGGTGAGGAAAGCTGAAAGAAAAGACTACAAATAAACTACAATAAAACCAAATGCTTAGTCATCAGGAGGAGCTTATAATACTAATTACAGGTGGGGGATACTAAAATCAAAAAGGTACAAAACTTTAATATCTGGGAAATGTTCTAACAAAAGATGGAACATGCGACACTGAGATCCGAAGGCAAATTGATATGGCAAAGAATGCATTGTAGATCTGAGTAGATTATTAGGAGACAGGAAAATTTAGTTAGAAACAAAGAAGAGAGTACTGGATTGCTACGTGATGTTTGTTCTTGAATATGGCAGTGAATGCTAAACAAGCTCATCAAAGATGAAGGGAAAAACATGAAACAACGGAAATTTGGTTCTACAGAAGGATACTGCGGATATTATGGATCGGGCATTTGAGCAATGATGACGTTTTAGAAAGAATGGAAACGAAACAGAAATTAATACTGAGCATCAAGAAAAGGCAGCTGAAGTTCCTGGGACATGTAATGCGGAAGGAGGGCTTGGAGATTTTGATACTCACAGGTCATATAGAGAGAAAGAGAGACGGGGAAAGCAGCCGATAACGTACTTGATGGGCCTGAGTTGGTATATGGCAGAGCGAGTGTTGGGTGGTGCAACAAGATAATGTGAGCTAAGAGCCACCATGGATAGGGAGACGTGGAGAGCCATGATCATCTATATCCTGTAGAGATTTGGCACATAGAAGAAGATATTGCTAAGATTGCGGGCCTTCTCCTTGTTGTGGAGTAGTTTTCGCACTAAAGATTATAATTGTGTGATGTCGGTTGCTAATCGACTTAACCTACCCAAATTTTTTTTTTTTTTTTTTTTAATCATTTCACCCCGAGCAAGGCAGAAACGCCACTGATGTGCAGGGGGTTACATAAATGTAGAAAGATTAATTAGAAAAGAGTGAGGAGTACAAGCCAGTTAGAAAGGAACAATAGAAAGCTGAGAAAGCAGGTGCAATGACAGATACATGGGCGGAGAGAACGTGAAGATTATACAGGGGAGGGGAGAGAGCTAGAGTCCAGTGGTTAGTAGGTGAGTATTAACTTTGCTTTTAAATTTCTGGAGGTCGTAGCCGTCAGGAAAGCAAGAATACGGGAGTGAGTTCCACAGGCGGGAAGTGCGAGAGAGGAAGCTGCAGGAGTAGAATTGTCGTCTGCGTTTGGCTAACCTGACTGTGAATGGGTTAATCAGTTAAGAATATGGTAATCTTCCACTGAAAGCTGACTCCTTAGTATTCGGCTAACTGCCGACTAATATCCACTGCTAAGTAGTTCTACTGAACTCCAATAGAAGTCTAAAGAACTCCCACGAACTTCCCAAGTACTTCTTGTTAACTCTTACTAATATAAGAGGAGAGTCCATTATCTGAGGAATAGGGGTGTTTCCCCATAACAGATAAAGAGAAAGAGAGGGCAAGCAGCGTGTAACATACTTGATAGGCCTGAGCAGGTATATGGCAGAGCAGGGGTTGAGTGGTACCACAAGACAAAGCGAGCCAAGAGCCACCATGGATAGGGAGACGTGGAGAGCCATGATCGCCTATGTCATGTAGAGATTTAGCACATAGAAGAAGATATTGATAAGATTACGGGCCTTCTTTTATAATATTTATGATAGCTATCCCTTAGAATAGCATCACCGCGGAATTTTTTTATTGGCATGATGAGACTTTTTTTTTGAAGGAGGAGTGATCATCATTTACATCTTTCGAAAAATGTCGCCGATCTTTGTAGCGATTGTCATAAAGTTTTGGTTGGTTACCTACTTAGTTTACTTTCTATCTATATGCAGACTTCTTCTTTTATGTGCCATGTCATTTCAGGACGTAGGCGATCATGGCTTTCCACATCTCCTTGTCCCTGGTGGCTCTTAGCACGCTTTCTCCTGTTACAACATGCAACCCCCATTCTGTCATCCACTAGCTCAAGCCCATAAATCTAGATATAAATGTACAGAAATTAACGTGGCCACAAAATGAGGGATTAGTCTATATATTGATTATAATATACAATTGATCCCCCATCTTATACCCACATTATAATTTTTTTATAAACAGTTGGCATATATATTCTTCTATGTACCCTGTTCTTTCGAGACGTAGACGAACATGGCTTTCCACGTCTCCCTATCCCTGGTGGCTCTTAGCACGCTTTCTCCCGTTGCACCATGCAATCCTCGTTCCGTCATCCACCTGATCAGGTCATTCAAATATGTTACGCTACTTTCCCCTGTCTCTTTTTCCCTCTATCTGGCCTGTTAGTAACAGGTTCTCCAAGCCCTCCTTCCTCATTGCATATCCCAGGAACTTTAGTTCTTTTCCTTATGCTCAGTATTAATTTCCTTTTCGTCTCCATCTTTTCCAAAACCTCGTCATTGCTAGACTAGTAAATCATTATAAATGAATTTGGCGTAACCTTTTGCGTTTTAGAGATTTCATCGTCTTAGCTGTGAGGTATGATTAAAAAAGATAAATAAATAAATGAAGAAAAACGGAGGAAAAAAACACAAAGGGTCTGTGAAGAATTTAAGCAAAAAAGGGAATAAAAGATGCCAGTGTTTTAAAAACAGACGAAAACGCTGAAATAATTTTACAACAATACCTGTGAATTTAAATATAATTTGTTTGTTTGTACATTATTTTAATCGATACTTGTATTTAATCAAATATTCTGTTTTAATTGATCAATATGTTTATATATAGATAACTCTATTGGTCTGAATATTTTTTAAACATTTTGTTAAGAGAATATGTGTCATTCGTCAGGATTCGAATCTGCGATCCCCAATAAAAATAACGGATCAATTAATCTAAGACGTCTTAACCGCACGCCCACGAATGATATCACAGTAGACGAAGCTGAATTAAAACGTATAAACACAAACTTTCGATTTCTCGTAAATATTCATTTCTGCTTTGAAAGTGTATATCGCAATGTTAACAAATGTAAACGGAGAGGTTATTAATAACCAACATTTTTAAAGTATTTGCTTGAACATTATTTATAATAAATATTTGTATCTGAGTAGTTACTCTGTTTTTAATTAAACAGTATATAGTTATTTATCTGTTTTTTTAAAATTAAAAATGAAGATGAAATTGTATGACCAAAAATATCATGGACAGTAACAAGGGAGGAAAAATTTGGGGGGGAAGTTTTGAGGGAAAAAGGGAAGGTAAGAGAAAAGGAAAGAAATAATTTCCCCTAATCAAAAAAAAAAAAATTCTCATACAATTTCATTTTCATTTTTAAACTTTTTAAAAAAGAAGAAATAAATTTTCCCAGATGACCCTGAACAGGTTGGGATCGAAACCGGTCAGTCGTTCTTCTTGTATTTTTTGTTGTTTTTTGTTCATCTTACACAATGTCTGTAAGTATTAAACTTAATTTATTTCTTGCCATAAGCAACCAATAATATATATATATATATATATATATATATATTCTCAGAGATTATGGATAAAATCCAAAGAAGAATCTGCAATGTTATTGGTCCTGACCTAGCGCCCTGGCTTTAGTCCCTTTTCCATTTCTGTAACGTAGCTTATCTGCATCTTTCCTATAATGAAGTTACTCTTATGGTACCTAGACATTATGAATGTAAGCGCAGTACGCTGCAAGGTCTTCCCCATTTGAAGTTGAAATGGATAGCTGTAACCGTAAGTTCTATACTAACAGTTTCTTCAATCACACTTATCGCTTCTGGAACTCTCTTCCGGCTTCTTGCTTCCCAGCCAACGTTGATCTTCAAAAGTTTAAAAGAAACCGCAATCATTATTTTCTACCTACTTTTATTTATTCTCCTCTCTCTTTAATATTTTTTACATTATCTAACATGCAGCAGCTTCTTACTCACCTATCGTTCGCCAATATCAACACTGATAATTGAAGGTAGTCGTATAATGTAAACAGATCTATGTGTTCATAAGGGAAGCGGTTGACAAAACGGTTTATCATACGGAGAGAGGGATCGACAAACAATGTTCAGTTCTAGAAAAAACTGCTTGATATGTATATATATATATATATATATATATAAACGAGATTATAATTACACTCGTGTCGAAAACCTTCATCGAAAACTTTCGAAGGAAGGAAAAAATGGTTTTAAAAAAGAAAGAGCTTAGTGCATGAACGTCAGTCAAAAGTGTTCAGACCGAGATCAGCACGAAGCCCAAAGAAAGAAACTCCGATGCGAATAATCATCTAACAGGAAGCGCTCAATACAGAGGTAGAGCGAAATAAATAGATAACACATAATGAGCCAGACGAACCTACCTAAGTTTCACCTAAACGGATCGTCAGAGAATATATTATTGAATCGGAAATAATATAAATTTAAAATTCTTATTCTAAGTGGACTCATGATTTCTAACTCCTCTGTTAGAGAACCGAAATGATTGTTCAAGTCTGCTTTCCCGACAGTTACAATCTCCAGGTGTTTAAATGTAGGGTCAATAGACACCTCCTATCACACTAACTCCCAACTATTCTCACAACACTCTCATCTACCCA
Organism: Ascarosepion bandense; assembly: GCA_037127315.1. Lineage (NCBI taxonomy): Eukaryota > Metazoa > Mollusca > Cephalopoda > Sepiida > Sepiidae > Ascarosepion > Ascarosepion bandense. The sequence goes on along the minus strand of JBBBDQ010001704.1, from coordinate 722,623 downwards.
ACCCTCATTCTCGGTATCCTCACCCGCCTATCACCCACCCTCTGTTATTTCCTATATTTAATCAGCCTTTCTCCACTCTACGTAGCCCCCTGCACAGTAGTGGCAGTGACATGCCTTGCTCGGGGTGAAACGCTTATAAAAAAATATATATATATATATGAACTGGGTTCAGGTACACCACAAATATAGATCGGAATCTAACAGAATGATAATATAAAGAACAAACAGGAAACTCTTATCACTCTAACGTTCATAAGGGAAGCGGTTGGCAAAACGGTTTATCGTACGGAGAAAGGGATCGACAACCAATGTTCAGTTCTAGAAAAAAACTGCTTGATTTGACTTCGCCTCTGCGAGAAAGGCATGAACAGATCGGCTCTCTTTCTCCTTTCCATCCACAGACAAAAGTATATGACATCTTTTATTTTTTGTTTAGAAGTGGGAAAATTATTGACTCCAAATCATTTAGGCGTGGGACCAGAAAATCCACCTCGTCAAAAGCACTTGATAATGGAAATGCATGATTTTGTTGCGGCTGTTCAACAGAGAGGCGTGATAAATAAGGTTGTAAGATAAATCCACATTCCGCAGTGAAGATCTCATTATAATTTTGCTAAAACATCATGTTTTAGGATTTGTTAAAAAAGTGACAATTCTATAAAATAAGGAAAATAAGAAAAATAATCCGAAGTAAAATGCAAAAATGGATGACAAAGGTGACCAAGTTGAGTGGATTATAATGTAATTGGACACGTTTATCATTGGAAATACAATAATCCTTTCTGCATATTCGTCAAATTGCTTTTCTGAAAGACAGACTTTGCGAAAACAACGAATGTAATTAGTATATTACTTTTTATGAGAAAGAAAATTATTGATGATTGATTAATGTTTTTTCGATTCATTTCTGAAGTAGACTTTTATTACTATTGGCCCCATTAAAAAAAAACAAACTTGAAAGCAATGTCAATGGTCATCTTTTAATTTCTTGAATTCTGTTCTTTATTGCCCTCTTTGTTTCTCGCACTCGTAAGAACGCTTTGCATCCGAGTGGATTGTTTAGCCTTGTATGGAAAGAAACGATTACAAGAATACAGGAAAAGGAATGATCGATAACGACGAACCCTTAACCTGAAACGGTTATGTATGTCGTATTCGAAGAAGATTTTCTTTATTTTTTTTTTTGACTCCGTTGTTTCAATTTTTCTATGAATTTTTGTGACTGAATTTCTGCTACCTACAATATTCGCTGATGTGCGTTGCGGGGCAGTGGATATCGGCTCAGAACTAAAAATCAGGGAGCGGAGTTCGAAATCCAGTTGAATTTCTTTCATTCACTTACACGTAAATAATCTAGGGAAAGGTATTAGTCCGTCTCTTCCTTCCAGTTATGGGTTAAATAACAGGACAGATTGGGTTCTATAGCCTTGGCTGGCAACCAATCTACCGCAGAAAGTAATAGCAACCTACTGCGGGATAATCATCTGCCAAGTCAGTCATGCATTTTTTGAGACATGATCACCCAAGTGTTTTTCAGTTAACTGACTGACTGACGCTATTAACAGAGTTCAATTTCAGCACTTTGTTTATTCTGGTGTCTCTTGGGCTGACGTTTTTGATCGCAACCGAGAAAATTTTAAATGAATGCAACACATTTTTTAGAAAGTATATAGTTATATCTATCTTACTCTCTCTCACATATATCTAAACTTATTTATAAATGAAACTTTTTATGTGTGTGTGTGTGTGTGTGTGTGTGTGTGTGTGTGTGTGTGTGTGTGTGTGTCCGTTACCTATAGACTCCGAAACGGCTGAACTGATTTTATTGAAAATTTACACAGTTGTACTATAAGCATTTGCGAGTGTTCTTAGCTAGTTTTGTGTCGAAGTACACCCGATAAATATCGAAAATCTATAAACGAATAAATCGGGTTATAGGAGTAGTAGTCCGGTTTTAATCAAATTTGATACACTCCTAGATAAAGACATAAGAAACGATATTCACAAGTTTCAAGGTTGCAGTTCTTACAATAGTGCAGAAAATCGATAATATGTATATATAAGGCAAGACGTTTGTGTGTGTGCATTTAGACTTTAAAATTCAGTTTGCGACAGAAAACTTATTTGACATCGATACCAGAAATCATAATTTGACTTAAATCCATTCATTTTTCTTTCAGTCTAAGGTTTCGCTTTAACTGGAAACAACTATTGCGTTTTAGTCTTTCGTGCTAATGTCCAACGAGTCTGAGCTCCAGGAACATGGATTAATTTTAAAGCTTTCATTACACCCGAGCAACGCCGGACTATAATGCTAGTATATATATATATATATATTAGTAATCCACATACAAACCCCACTGATGAGATGTATCACAGCTCATCAGTGTGGTTAAACATCCATCTGGGATCGAAACTCGACCGTTTTGGTGTCATTCGGACTCTTTTCTCCCTAAGCCATGGGCGCATCGAATGAGGGATAAGAAATTTTAGCGTGTTATATATAAGCGGTGTATTCATACGCCAATCATCGGAAGAACTCAGTTCATTACTGAATGTATTTTAACGTAATAATTAATAATAAATATTCATTGCTCTATTTTTATATTGGGCAATGTTTTACATTAATATTTTGAACATTGCAATTATTTTCTTCGTTCATATTCATTTGGATATATATATATATATATATATATATATATATATATATATATATATATATTATAAATTATGTTTTAGAAATTTCTCCCGATGATGTGTTTGAGTCTAAACACTGAAACAGCCATATGATTGTCGAGAAGAGGACATATATAGAAGAAATTATGTACATGTTCTAAAACATAATTTATAATAAATATTCACAACTCTATACATCATATATCGAGCACTGTTTTAAATTAATGTTTTGGACGGAAAAATTTTTTTTCTCTCCTCATTCTATACTCATTCGGATATATATATATATATATATATATATATATATATATATATGAAGGAAACAGACTTCTTTTTATTAATATTTATCATAAAGTACATTTGCTGTCTAAATACACACACCCTGATTGAGCACTCTTGAAGAATGGTAGACTTTGAAAAGCAGTAGCTACTCTGGCATCTACGCATCGTTCATTCAGCAATGAATTAGAACACTCTCAGCTATTGGGCGTGTATGATGATAATATACACGCTAAAAAGTCAGCCTACTTCTACCGAGCGCCCGTAGCTTAGAATCGCCGACTGACGCCAATTTGGTCAAGTTTCAATCCTGGGTAAAAATTAATCGGCTGTCTAACCGTACTGATGAGCTGTGATACATCGAAACAGATCTGTTTGCAGATGACTATATATATATATATATATATATATATATATATATAAACGAGATTATAATTATACTCGTGTCGAAAACCTTCCACGTAAACTTTCGAAGGAAGGAAAAATATGGTTTTCAAAAAAGAAAGAGCTTAGTACATGAACGCCAGTCAAAAGTGTTCAGACCGAGATCAACACGAAGCCCAAAGAAAAAAACCCGATACGAGTAATCACGTAACAGAAAGCGATAAAATACAGATGTAGAGCGAAATAAATAGATAACACATAACGAGTCAGACGAACCTACCTAGGTTTCACCTAAAGGGATCGTCATGGAATATATATATTATTGAATCGGAAATAATATAAATTTCAAATTCTTATTAGAAGTGGACTCATGATTTTTCACTCATCTGGTAGAAAACCAGAATGATTTATGTTTGAACTGGGGTCAGGTTCACCACAAATGTAGATTGGAATACAACAGAATGATAATATAAAGAACAAACAGGAAACTTTGATCTCTCTAACGTGTTTCACTTTTATTGAAATTGCATCAGGCAATGTGATATGGACAAAAAGAAGAAAATAGTTTGGTAGTTTTATTTTTGTGTAGTTTGACTTTCATTGGTTAATCAGGTTTCACGTTTATTTGACTCGTTAAAAATCATTAGTATAATTTAAGAAGTTCCGAATTCAAAGAAAAACGACGTTCTTTCAAAGTTCATAACCGAACTAAAAAAAAGGAAAGATTGCTTTATGTATGTAAGTATATAATAATTCTTGTTTGTCTATGTGGGATTCCGACAAAAATGTAAATTCCTAAGTGTGTGTGTATATGTCAGGTAGACATTTTCTCTAGAGGTTTTCGCGTGTGGATTTGGGAATTTTTTTTATATACACACGATTTTCTTGAAGAAACATGTCTTTAGGAATGAATTCAATGAAGGTTGTTGATTTAATATAATGTTTTTGACGAGTGTTTATAGTTGCTAATATATTTATTAGTAATCCCTCATTTTTATATTCAAAGTTATGACTGATCAGTTTTGTTCTTTCGAGCTGGTTTAAATGCTTGTGCAAACGTGTATACCAAATATGTTTGGGCTTTTAGATTTCGAGATGTCTCGCACAGATAAGTGCTTTTGTATTTTAAGAAATTTATTTAGTAAGTCCTGGTATCTGAAATGGCGTCGGATTTATTTTTTCTGCCTACTTATATCTTCAATTATCTTGGAAGTGCTTGGTAAAGATCCTAATATTAAGAATGACTAATTTGTTTACACCGTTTGTAGAAAAACAACCACAATTCTAAGAACAACACAAAATTCATAATCCCGCATCTAACACTCTTTCTACAGTTTTTATGTCAAAAGTACTTCGATAGATTACTAATAAGCATATTACCAACTATAAACATACATCAAAAACATTATATTACATAATCAACATTTATTGAATCCATCATAGAGCAGAACAAACTTTTTAAAGGCGTAGATATCTATCTATCTATCTATCTATCTATCTATCTATCTCAACCTATTCTTAACTATCTCAACCTATTCTTATCTATCTCAACCTATTCTTAACTATCTCAACCTATTCTTATCTATCTATCTATCTATCTATCTATCTATCTATCTATCTATCTATCTATCTATCTATCTATCTCAACCTATTCTTATCTGTCTATCTCAACCTATTCTTATCTATCTATCTATCTAGCTATAATTAGCTAGCTAATTTTTATATTTCCATTTTTTCACTCATGCCTTTTTTGTTTGTCTGTTGCATTTACTGAAATTTATTTTGCTTTAGAGCAAACAAAAATCAGAGTATTTCTTTTAACCAGAAAGCAATTCGAGAAAGAAAAAATATCTTAAACATTAATGTATTTTCATTTTGAAAATATTTTAATAAAACCTTTTTACTTTTATTGTTTATTTGGGTTTGTCTTCATTCATTTTGGTTTTTATTTTTTTTTTGTCCTAGCAGTTTTGACGAAAGTCGTAGGTCTACCACAGTTGACAGTGAATTATAGAAATAGTAGAAAAAAATTAACTGCGAGAATCGAAATCAAAACTTTTGCCTCTGGGAAGTCGGGTTAAGCATATCTTCTGCATTTACGGTTTGTGCATCAAAGAACTGTTAGGTTAAGAGAAAATGAAACATAACCTTGTAACTTTGGTTCTCTCTCGATATCGGTGTTAGCACCTCAGGTTGGTGTAATTATTAGCAAACTTATATTGCAGCGATCATTACATTTGAGTAGGGAGTTCGATTCTCACTGGGTACCTCATACTCTTGGCATTGTGCCACATCTAAGCTGAACTTAGAAAATCATCTCTCTCGCTGTCGGTGACATATTTTTTTAATAAACTACAAATGCTAGCTTATGGATATGTGAATATTGACTGTTAATCGTGCGTAAAGTAAAATTGACGAACGGGGTTAAAATTTGGGCCAAGTCCGTTGCGTTCACTTTCGCACTAATGCCCAGAATAAAGTCATGAATAATCTCTTTTCTATCCGTCTACGGTTTCATAAGCTACAGAGACTGAAATCTCTTTTTTGACAACCAATCTAAGAGAAAGAAAATCCTGGATTCTAAACTCGAGTAAAATCAACAAGACATTAAAATGTTGTGGGGTTCTCCCTTTTCATAAAGATGGACTCGTCCAGAGTATACTTATACTACTGCTATAGAAGCGAGACTGGAGGATACCAAGTTTCCACAGAGAGTTAAGCGGAGAATACGAGAGTCCAGAGAGAGATTAGCAGTCAGTAGCTCTGTGCTCCACTCATCGAGAAGATTATTACGCAGTACCCGTCAATTTCCGATGCGAACATACTCAATATACTACGGCTTCACCTCTAGAGACTTGTACGTATACTTTTTAAAAATATACCCAGTTATGATCTGAGATTAAGGACAGGATAGTTAAATAAAATAAAGACAAGAGGAAAACTGTATTTTAAATCGCCTACGGGTTTCGTCCTGTTATGCACTTTATCGAAGCAAAAAGACGAAATGAGTTTTATTCTAAATTACGTATCTATAAACAAACGTAAGAAATGAGCTTTATTCTAAATTACGTTAGATTTTCTATCTGAATTACTGATCGTTGTTCATTTATTTGTACGAACCCCATTTCCGGGATCCACAACAGAAAGTGTTTTCAAATTAGTTTTGGTTAATCAAGAAGAGAAATCTCAGGAATGCCACGACTGTCTACTTACCAAAAAGGGCGTGACATTTAAAAGAAGAACGTATTTCGTGGAAATACGATCTTTATTTTTGAAAAACAAAAGCCATGTCGCTACTGCTGACAGTTATTTTTACTGATGCTACCACCAACACCAACATCATCATCATCATCATCATCATCGATTTCTCTTGTATACTCACGTCTTTCCTGGGCCCTAACAAGAGACCTAAGGTCTGAGATGGCTTCATGATGTGTACCCACTGATAATTTTTATAGAATAAAAACAATCAAAGACCACACATATTTTATATAGATAAAGGTTTCCGTAATGTGTGAGCTGTAATTGTTTGTATTAGTTAACTAGTTCAGAATGTTGTCCTCATCTTTACTGCCATATTCATGTTCACAAAGTTTCGGCTGTTTTACGCTCTGGCCTTCTTCAGCTGATTGGAATTTCATGAACACATGCCCCAGTGGATAAAAGCGTTTGTTAGATCAGTGACTTGACACAAAGTGCTGTGAGATCAATACCTGGCTACGGCATTGGTGAAAAAATAACTTAGAGAGTTAAGTTAAAAGGGAGATAACTAAGATATTCGGAAGTAGCATGGCTCATGGAAAGAGAACCCTGTACCCCAGTTATCGAAATAAAGGGTTTGGATCGAAATTCAAATGAACAATATAAATATTGTAAATACGACACTATTTCAGAAGTATATACAAACAATTCTGTGTATTTCTTTAAGGCATGGGCCACCATGAATCTATTCAAGAAGTCTGACAGACACTTTTCTTATCAATCCGAGTGCTCCAGCTGCAACTGGAATTATTGATTCCTCATGTACCATATTTTTTAAATTTCCATTCTAAGATCCTGCCATGTCAACAAGAAAACAGCTTCTGTTTTTTGTGGTATTTGATCACGATGTCTAAACGATTAGCTGTGTTTGTTCTGTCTGTGTGTCATCTAATGTATCATAAAATTGTAACAGGTCCTATCTCTTTAACCGAGTCTGGGTGATGTTCATATCAATTTATTTCTGTTTCTTTCACGTCGAAATTGCATATTTTCCAGTGCATATGTTGGCCCAATCTATCATGCTGAGTTTTATATTTAATAAAAACTGTGCAACCGGATACAAAATGCTTAATTGATTCTAGATATTTATCACAGTATCTTCATTTCGGGTTAACACAATTTTTCAGTATGTAAGCTTTTTAATTTCTATTGAAGGAGCATTGGTCCTGCACGATATAACCACTGATGTTTGCAGAATTTTGTCAACTTCTGAATGGGAACTGTATTAACCATGAATATGTTTATCGTTTTTGCCTTTGGTACATAGTATTTGCTTTAAGTTTGTTTGTTAATTTTTTTGCTCTTTGGCGATGCAGTAGAGGTATTATGGTTTAGTAAAATTTGTTTGCCCACTTCAAATTAACTTCCACATAATACTCTTGTTGTCTGGATGTTGGGATAGAGATGATATCATTTATGCTTAAAAATCAATAACAGGGAGCTTCTAGTTTGAACTTCTTTACTTGGCATTCTTGGGTCTAAAGGAATCAGTGTGCTTTCACTGGGAACCATTTCTCTCGATCTCTGGATCCTTACTATAAATCTAGTTGTCATGGAAGGTCATCAATGTGTCAACAACTTTTGATTTTGATGACATCAGCTCGAGAATGTCTTTGCTGTCATCAACAAGCGTTTTTTCACTGGGTTCACTGGAAATAAACTCACCGACTCTAAACTGTTTAGCCACTTTTAAGAAAGCTGAACTACGATTCTTGTCCACAACACTTTCGAATTACGTTGGGTAACACTGGAATTCAAATGGTGGTCACCCACCCACATTTCCCGTCGCCAGTCATCTGTTCTCCATTATTCTGGAACCTCTTGTCCCATAATAATCCTGACATTCCTAAATTGATAGTTCAGAAGCGTTCGATCACCGAAGTTAAGCAACGTTGAGCCTAGTCAGTACTTAGATGGATGACCACTTGGGAATATCAGGCGCTGTAAGCGTACGGATGTGCGTAGTGGTGCAGTGGATATCTGCTTGGAAAGAGAAATCGGTGAGCCGAGTTCGAATTCCAGTTGAGTAGCCTGCATTCACTTCAGCACTGGTACCCTTGAGAAATGTATTAGTCCGTCACTTCCCTCCAGTTATGGATTAAATAACAGGGTGGGGCCTGGAGGCAACGTATCTAGTGTTAGTGTCACAATAAAAAACCCTTGGTAGCCCTGGTGAAGCATCAAGTATTCAGCTATTTGACAATGAGTTTCGCTGCAAACTGCGCCAGGGTTACAAATGCATAGGGACAACTGGAGGGGTGTAGAGAGTTCTATCTCGGCCAATGGCCGCAAGATGACGGCTGCAGCCTTGTGGGTAATCAATTATTTTCTGCTATACAACCAATTCCCCATGAACAAACTGTTGCCTCTCTCTCGGTATTTTATTGCTATTTGAATGATATTTCCATATTCTGACGAGCTACATTCATTAATTCCTCCAGTTTTGACTTTCACATTCTCCATGCCATGTACGCTGGGGCTAATCATCCCAATTCCTTTTGTATTCCACAATAATGAAGGCAGTATGATCGGGATAATTTCCTCTAAAAGATTGTTACATTGTTGAACAGACACCAAAGTGGTTGTTTTCTCTATCATTTTGATCTTATAAGTTAATCGTTAGATTTCCTACATATATTTATGAACAGCTCTTTTTACCTCCACCTCCACTTATTCCATAATTCTCTTCTTGTGGCTTGTATTGTGTAAAAATTAGTATAATAAATTATGAACACGTACTCTTTTCATATAATTTAATCCATAAGCAGCCTTCAACATTCATTGCGGCGTTTTTACCGAGTTCAACTCAAAATGTACTGCATAATTAGACTTCTTGTTCTGTTCATATCCCGAAAGCATTGTGTAAACTCAGATAGTGTTTAGAGTGACGGCCAGATCATTCAACTGGAAATATCATTTACATGTTAGCTTATTAAAAGTAAAGTAATGACTTAGTAATGTGGCAGTTATCAAGGACAATTAAATGGATTTCAAGGAAGAAATTCTGAAAATTCTGTTGCACATCTTGAATATGAGGTTTTTGATTTCTGGCTTGGTTGATTTCACAAGCAGAAAGAAACGCTAATTCAAAAAAAAAAAAACAGATTGATGAAATTATTCTTGTTTCATGAAATTTTTATCAAATTGTTTCTTACGATCAAATTAAAAAACTAACAGTGTTTTTATTAACACAGGAAAAATTTAAGTTTTTGATTCGATCAACATTTTGTAGAAACGTTTTATTTACGTTTGAAATTCCTATTATTTGAATTAAAAATAATTACAACTAAATGGAATAAAAAACAGAAGTCATGGCCCTTATTTGAGGGTAGGGTATGCAGTAATAAAACACGGCTGTCCATTGTCCTTAATATTGACGTCATGCTTGCCTATGAATGGCGAAAAACACATTTCTTTTGTGGCTTGCATATTTTTTTTTTTAATCATTTCACCCCGAGCAAGGCAGAAACGCTGCTGATGTGCAGGGGGTTACATAAATGTAAAAAGATTAATTAGAAAAGAGTGAGGAGTACAAGCTAGTTAGAAAGGAACAATAGAAAGCTGAGAAAGCAGGTGCGATGACAGATACATAGGTGGAGAGAAAGGGAAGGTTATTCAGGGGAGGGGAGAGAGCTAGAGGCCAGTGGTTAGTAGATGAGTATTAATTTGCATTTAAATTTCTGAAGGTTGTAGCCGCCAGGAAAGCAAGAATACGGGAGTGAGTTCCACAGGCGGGAAGTGCGAGAGAGGAAGCAGCAGGAGTAGAATTGTCGTCTGCATTTGGCTAACCTGACTGTGAATGGGTGGGACCCAGTTGCCAGTCTGGTTGCACTAGTAAACACCTGTTGAGGAGGCATCAGTGACTTAAGCTCATCCGAGCAGAAACCAGGAAAGTATTTATAGAAGAGACAGAGGGAGGCCACATTTCGACGATGGGAAAGTGGCTGCAGTCGAGTCGCCAGATCAGTACCTATCACATTACAGACTCTCCTTTGGAGCTTGTCAAGAACACTGAGGAGAACGGCAGGGGCACCTGACCATAAATGGCAGCAGTACTCCATGCACGGACGGATGGTTGACTTGTATATATGCAGGATGGATTCAGGTGGAAAAAACATCCTGGATCGACATAGTGACCCAATCTTCTTAGCAGTAGATTTTGCTATGGATTCAATATAGTGCTTCCATTTGAGGTCTGAGGACCGGGTAAGTCCGAGGAGGCGTAGTGTATTACTCTCCGGGAGAATCACCTGGTCCATGCTTATGGGAGGCAGAAGAGTTTGCCTGTAATGGTTGACAGACAAGAGCTTGGTCGTAGAGGAATTGACAAGCCACTTCTTGCCCCAGTTCACCACAGAGTGCAGGTCCCGCTCAAGGTCAGCAGCGAGATTATGTATGTCCGCCACGACAGGTTTCTTACTGGAGCGGGAGTATATTGTAGTGTCATCTGCGTAGATGCCTACTTGGGACTTGATCTCATCTGGGAGGTCGTTGATGAAAATAAGGAAGAGCGTCGGGCCCAGGATAGAGCTCTGTGGGACACCAGCATTCGTGCTGTAGGACGAAGAGGCACGCCCATTCAGAACGACCTTCATTTTGCGGTTATTTAAGAAAGATTGGATTAGGTCAAGCAGGCGATCGGTAATACCATAACCGCGTAGTTTGCATAGGAGGCCAGGGTGCCAAACCCTGTCGAAAGTCTTGGAGATGTCCAGAGCAACCGCGCGAGCCTCGTCAGACTCATCAAGGGCCTGTAGCATGTACTCCGTTACAGTTGGTAGCAGATCGGCCGTGGACCTGTCAAAGCGGAATCCATATTGCCTGTCGGAGAACAGTTTGTGGGCGGTGAGATGATTAACTATTTCAGCATTGATTATAGCCTCGAATACTTTCCCGAATATTGGTAGAAGACTGATAGTTGGATAGTTGGATAGTTGGATGGGTCCGAGGGTTCACCACAATTCTTAAAGACAGGAACGACTGAGGAGAATTTCCAGCATGCAGGAAAGCAGGAAGCAGAAAGGAAGTAGTTAAACAGTTTAGAGAGGACAGGGGAAAGTTCAGGGGCACACCTCTTAAGGACTATCACCGGGAGTCCATCGTCTCCACACGCCTTATGGGGGTCGAGTTTTGAAATTACTCTGGATACTACTGTCGGGGTAATATATACGTCGTGCAGTTTGGCCTCAGTTCTAATAGGGAAGTCGGGTGGGTGCACTCCGGACGAGTCGAATGTGGAGTTGGATGTGAATCTGCGGGCAAAGCACTCAGCTTTGTCCGCAGATGACGTGAGAACCTCAAATCCATGGATTAAAGGAGGTATTGAGGATTTCCTATTGTTGAGCACTCGTTTACAAATCCTTACGATGTGTTCGCTGACATAAACACCCAGCCCATGCATGTGGACAGTGGAATCCTTCCTTAAAAGGGGAAGATAACCAGGGATGAAGAGGTCAGAGGAGGGAATAGCTGAGTTGAGGTTAGTTTCGCAGAGCGCGAGGATGTCAGGGGACTTTTCATGCAGGAACCCTTCTACACTAGGAAAGTTAGTACGAATGCCTCGGATATTAGTGAAGGAGAGGTTAATGGGTTTAGGTGGTTTGGATTTAACTGGTTTAGGGTTGTTTCTGATTTGTTTAGTCATAATTCTGTTTGTAGAAAGGGACCTAGGGTAGAGGATACAGGCGGTCATTACCCACGATCTGTGCTGGGAGGGAGACTGGCTAGGGCTGCAACAAGGTGTGGCCTCGAGGTTGCCCACCGAAAGCGCTTGCATGGACACCTATCCATGCGCGACATGGCACTACAAGAACCCCGAATTTATACAACTGTTGATCAGAGCAGCCGCTCTTGACGCTACGCAAGAGTTAGGGCTCCTAACTACCAGTCGGAAGCAGCAACCAGGAAACTGCCAACCCGGTACCCTCACAGTGATGAGCCATTGCCACCAACCGGCCAGATCGCAGGAAACTCACGGAAGCACCAGTACCAAGGTCTGAAGAGAGAGAAGAGAAAACCGGAAACCACATCCTAAACAGGAAACAAGGGGAGAGTTTCTACTCCAGTTCAATAGACGTGGGAGGAGTATTGACCGGGCGATAGTGTGATCTATCTACTCCTATTAAAAAGGAAACAAAAAACAAAAAAAAAAAAAAAACACGCACAAACTTCGAAAAAACACAAACTTACAAAAGTGGAGAGTTAACTAAGTTTTAACTTAGTTAAAGTCCAAATGAACTCCAAAAAGGGGGGAAAAAAACGAAAAATACAGATATATATACAAAAAAACCCAAAAAAAACAACGAAAAATACCTCACAGTTTAACACAGGAAATTTGAATTAAAGTTTCATTCTTCAATTCTTGCTTTTCCCAAAAATCAACATCAAGTTAAGCTGCTAGGTGAATTCCGATATATCGCATATGTAGAGGAAAGCATGAATACTTTGCAAAAACTCGCTACTACAGGATGTTGCTAGGCTCAGAGTTACACACATGTGCTTCTTAAATAAATTTATTCATGGAGCACTATAGACTGCAAACTTGCTTTTGCATTTGCTACCTATTGTTAATATGCACGACAAACGGCTATACACTTGTTCTCGCATGATCACTTCCAAAGTTAAACAACATCGATTGTGCTCAGTGACGAGATAGGTGATCGTTTTGGGAATACCAGGTAGTGTAAACCTTGGATGTGCGGTTGTGGGTAATTGATAACGGATCCGAATTCGACATTAGAGACCGAAAAGCCGATTTTCAAATCCAGTCAGGTTTATTATATTCGCATACACGCAAATACCCTTTGTGGAAGGTTTGTGTTGTGGGATCTTCCCTTTTTTGTGTCTGATAATGAACTCGACTGAGTGTACATATACTCCTACCATATAGAAAACAGTAGTTGCAGTCGGCATTTGCCTCTGCTACTATGACACTGTTAGCTCTCTGCCTTCGGGTAGAGGGCGCTCTCTACTTCCGAGCAGAGAGCACTAACCCAGTTGTGGTTCCGCCGAACGGTAGAATCACGACTCGGTAAAAATAGACAGACATTTTTTGGCCCGGCTATATGGCCGGGAAGACCCACTATAAAATGACCTTGAGTCGCATCTAACCATGCGTGGGAAGGTTGGTAAATACCGTTGCAGTCGGCATTTGTCGCTGTTACTATGACACTGTCAGCTCTCTTGCTTCGGGTAGAGGGTGCTCTCTGCTTCAAGGCAGAAAGCACAAACCCAGTCATGGTTCCGCCGAAGGGTAGAATCACGACTCGGTAATAATAGACAGACATGTTTTGGCCCGGTTATATGGCCGGGAAGACCCACTATAAAATGACCTTGTGTTACAGCTAACCTTGCGTGGGAAGGTAGGTAAATACCGTTGCAGCTGGCATTTGCCTCTGATACTATTGACACTGTCAGCCTTCGGGTGGAGAGCGCTCTCTGCTTTCGAGCAGAGAACACTAACCCAGTCGTGGTTCCGCCGAAAGGTAGAACCACGACTGGGGAAAGATAGACAGATATTTTGGGCCTGGCTATATGGCCGGGAAGACCCACATTAAAAAGATTTTGTGTCCCATTTTGCCTTAAGTGTGAAGGTGACTAAATACCGTTGCAGTTGGCAGTAGAGAGTAATCGTAGAATTCCGTTACAGTTATCAGAGAGTACCGGAACTGATACGTAAGTTACCGAGAGATACCGAAGTTTCCCAGAGACTACCGCATCAGAAGTCAGACTAGCTCTGAGCTCCACTCAGCTAGAATAATATACACGGATATACTATTTTCACGACTTCACTTCAATACTTGTATATATTTATTTCTTACTAATAGTATTCCTGGATTTACTAACCTGCATTCAAGTTCGTATATTACGTTCAATATAAGCTACTTTTCTATCTCTATATCTGTTTTTGTAGTTCTTTATTTTGTGCGGTTCCTCATCCGAATTCACAACAGTATGAATCTACTTATTCTCTCTCAGGCTATGGATTAATTAGTAGAATTCTTATCAGTTAATCATTATTATCTCAAAAACATTCATGCAATCTAAAAATATTTTCTAGGTTTAAGAACACTGCAAAGGGTTGATAAGACATAAATACAAATCAATCGATCTCTTCATACAAACTTTTAAAAGACCTCTTATAAGTCCACAAAAGACATCATAGCTCGTGAAAGATTCTTTGTTCTCGAGGCCAATTTTATCTGTAGGAATGTGGTATCGCTGTTGACTAAGTCTGAGAACTATCCGTTCTTTTATTTTCTATGCGTCGTGAGTATCGTGATATAGACAACGCGACAAAAGCGATTCCCTGGCAAGCAGAAGTTTATATTTTCTAAACTGATCTTGTACTTTAACCATCAGCTTAAAGTCAAGATTGGAACGTAAAGGCGATGTGTCTCCCCCACCCCATCAATATTTGGGAAGAGTTTGGACATGGCGGTAAACTGCATCCGGCAGTAAGGCCTCTGATTGTGAGGAGCATGGAACCACTTCTTAATTGCTGTTGTTCTCAGGTCCAACCTTACCCGGAGTGGTAGGACCTGTTAGGCTCCCAATTATGGCAAATAGTTAATCCCCAAACTGTGGTCAAAACACTATAAAAGCACAAAAATACACTTTTATAGAAATATATACATAAAAATAGAATTTCATAGAAAAATAAATATTTTTGAAAAGAAAATTTTTACCATAACACCTTTTTGAAGGAAATAAATAACCCACAGAGGTGTTGATATGCCGTTAAACTTGCACGTCCGTGTCGAGTAAAAGAAGGTAATTTAGAATGATATTTTGACGCTGGCTAGACAGGATAGTGAGAAGGACGTATCAAACGTTGGCTACCCCCGCCTTAAAAAAAAAAAAGGAGTTTATTTATTTATTCATCCGGGTAACTTAGCCAGGGGATGTATACTCATTATGCCTTTCTTCAGTATAATTCACTTTAACTTCTTCATTTCGGTGACCAGAAACGTCATTTCTCCGCTGAATTCGGGACGCCTTTCGTCTTTTCGAGTCCGCTTTTTGTTATCTGTTGTTGTATTTTAATGAGTATGTATTTAAGTGAGTAAGTGATTGATTAAATGGTTGTTTGAATTATTTAAGTACCATATTAATTTTGTTCAGGTAACTGTCACAATTAAGGAACTTTATTTTGTTCAGTTTCTGGTATATAAATTGTAATCATTGTTAATATTCATATCATTTTTAAATATTATTTTCATTTCCTCTACAAACAAATTGTACATATGGGAAAAAGCTGTGACTTCATAGGGGCTTCGACGAATTATGGTGCTTGTAATAAGAATAATAAATAGGAATGTGCTGTTTTGACGACAAGAATAATGGTAACTCTGGTTTAGTAATCGTGGCAAGTTAAACTTAAGCTAAGACGGATTGAAAATGAACCTTTACTTATCCCCAAGTTTGGCCTTGTGTCACAGTTTTGTATTTTTTAAAATAAATGTCACTCTTATAACTCTTCTTCTTTTTCTTTGTGTCCTGTCTCTTCAGGACGTAGGCGATCATGGCTTTCCACGTTTCTCTATCCCTGGTGGCTTTGAGCACGCCTTCTCCTGTTGCACCACGCAATCCTCGTTCCGTCATCCATCTGCTCAGGTCCTTCAAATATGTTATCCCTTGCTTTACCCTGTCTCTTTTTCTCTCAATCTGGCCTGTTAGTATCAGATTCTCCAAGCCCTCCTTCCTCATTGCGTGTTCCAGGAACTTCAGCTGTCTCTATCTGATGCTCAGTATTAATTTCTTTTTTTGTTTCCATCATTTCCAAGACCTCATCATTGCTCACATGCTCGATCCATGATATTCGCAGCATCCTTCTGTAGAACCACATTTCAGTTGCTTCAAGTTTTTCCTTCATCTTTGATGGTATTGTCCAGGATTCACTGCCATATTGAAGGACGGACAGCACGTAGCAATCCAGTACTCTCTTTCTAGTTTCTAGCGAAATTGTCCTGTTTCTTAATACCTTAGTCAACTTATAACGCTTCCCAGGTATTTAAATTTTTGTACCTACTATTTTTCTCGTTCTTTTTATTAAAATAACTTAATTTATAAGTCCTAGAATTTTAAGGTCTGTAAATTTATGTTGTTTTTTTTAATTAAATGTTTATAAAACGTTTTTACAAGTCTTCTTCTTTGACGACCCGGTTCAAGTGAACTAACGTCATTGTCCGATTTCATTGCATGGTATCTTTATATATACAGGACTTACGGTTCCAAAGAGACAGGAGCCAGCCTTCTGACTGGCTGCTGCCATCTATGCGTGTGCTGACAACCCCGATCAGACCAGTTCCACTTCACGGTCAAGTCACCGAGAAATGTAATAAAAATTATGGATATTTTTATTGACATATTTTTATACATATTTATATTTATATATATTATTTACGTGTTGCAGTCCGTCATTTTGCAGAATGAAAAACATCAATTTGGATTCAGTATATGTTCCTGTGAAAAGATTTTCATTTTGATTGCAGTTTACGTTTCGTCATTTAACTTGTGAAAAGAAAATCAACGTTTGGTTCGAGCTTATTCTCGCCAAATTGTTACCAATTTTATATTTTCGTCATTTTGGTACCGACTTTATTTTCGTCGAAGCGGGTATACAACAGATGGTTAATGAATGAGATTGTTGTATGAAAGTAGAAGTTTGAAATAAGTGTAGATTATGGCGGTACGTACGATAGGTAACAGTTTACGCAAAACCTAATGAGGTTAGAATTATAGCATTCGGGAAGCATACCCTCGGGAATCTATTCTATAAAGTATCGGCTCTTGGGAAAGAATTTACCTTCCTTCTTACTCGCGGAATACGAAGGAAATTAAAATGGTTAGACTACGAAATGTTGCTCTTGGAATTATAAAACTAGCAATATAATAGCGAAAGTCTTGTGACAATAAGTTTGGGTGACAGGGGTTGTGTGATAGAAAATGATTAATCATCCAGAAAACCGTGCATACGAAACTGAAAAGAGAGGGTTAGGCATCCATCGTCCATTTTTAGTCCCATTTGGTTTTAACATTTACATTATCTTCATATTGTATCAACTATTGTAAAAGAAAAGAGTCTTGTAGACTAACCATAATCAGACTTTAACATTTTAATCCGATTAACGTTGGAGTAAAACATCTTATCATTTACTATTGATGTCGTTATCAACACTTCGTTACTAACACGTCTTAAGTTTATAATAAATAAATTATATTTTCATTCATATATACATATAGTTATCCGCAGACAGTCCTGTTTCGCAGCTCATCGATATGGTTAGACATCTGATTGCTTCTAGCCAGGAATAAAACCAGACCAAATTGACATCGATCAGCGATTCTCCCTCTGAGCTATGCGCGCTCGGTAGAAAAAGGGGGACTTTAGCGTGTTATATACAATGTAAACACACGCCAGTAGCCAAGAGTGTTCAAATTCACTACTGAATGAACGATATTGTTTAATTGTAATAATATTTAGCGTCAAGGTTGTTTTCTCTGTGATTTTACTGATAAAATGTATTTAGGCAAGTGCTCAATATCGGGGTGGAGATAGAACGTTGATAAGAAATTTGACTTAGCAGATTCATGCCTACTTCGAAATATTTGGTGAGGTCATTGTTCTGGTGTTCTCACTCGTCAGGGCTATTTACCGTTAGATCCCGTTTTTTCTTGTTTATATAGAAAATAGTGTGAATTTTGTGGGAGTGGTCTTCTTTGTGATAGCTTGATTTTTCTTTTTTCTTTTTGTTTTTATTGTGTAGTTTGATTTATTTTTATTGCTTATTCTCCTTTTTTTAGTGATGCATGAATAAGAGTTTCTTTACTGGGTTAGACCCTTTTGTTGTATTGTTCTCTTTTTTTATTTGTATGACCTTTTTTCTGTATCATATTTAAGCTCTCATACCCTGATTGAGCACTCTGGAAGAATGGGAGACTTTGAAAAGCAGTAGCTACTCTGGCATGTACGCATCGCTCATTCACTAATGAAAAGTCTGCCTTCTTCTACCGTGCGCCTATGGCCCAGAGGTAGACCCCCCCCCCCCGACTGACACCATTTCGGTCGGGTTTCAATCCTGGGTTAAAAGCAATCGGAGTCTAACCGTACTGATGTACTGTGATACAGCAAAATAGATCTGTCTGCGGATGACTATATATATATATATATATACTTTAAGTAACTTTAGTCAAAAACGTAAAACAGGTAAATAAATCCCAAAGATTTTTTTTAACTTCCGCCGGTAAAATATCTTTGTTCATTTTGTCATTTGTTTTTTTTTTTATTTTGTAATAAAACTTTGTT
This sequence comes from Ascarosepion bandense, assembly GCA_037127315.1. Lineage (NCBI taxonomy): Eukaryota > Metazoa > Mollusca > Cephalopoda > Sepiida > Sepiidae > Ascarosepion > Ascarosepion bandense. The sequence continues at coordinate 703,716 of JBBBDQ010001704.1, read as the reverse complement.
GCTGATGATACGCAAAATTTCTCGTAAAAATGGACATGCAACAAATTTGAACATCGGAATTTGTTTTTTGTTTTATTTTATATATATATATATATATATATATATATATATATATATAATTCGTATTGAATACTGCTGCTATATTGGGTGCTTCTGCTATTTATCTCTGTTTATTCGACAAAATACAAAGGAAGATTTGCAATGTAATCGGTACCTTCAGTCACATTCTCACTAACAGAATGTGGCTTCCCTCTGTCTTTTCCAAAACTATTTTCACGGTTACTGCTCTGACTAGCTTCATTTCCTGGTGGCCCGCTCTCATGAATTTACTCGTGAAAGTAGATTTGCAATTAGATCCTACCGGTTTGATTTCACGTCCGTCCGCTAGTGGACCGTGACTTTAAGTTCTCCTATCGTTCTGAAGATGAAATTCTGATCTCGAAACATTAATGAATAATAAATAGGTAATACCCAACAGCTTCTTTACCTTTCTTTATTATACTAAACGCGTTGTAATAGCCTTCAAATATCTACCCATACACCATATATATATATATATATATATTTATATATGCGCGCGCGCGTGTGTGTGTGTGTGTATGTACATAGTTTTAGCATAAAGAATTTGCCACTTTAACTGAGCGGGTTATGCCAACTTCAAACTTTCGTGAGGACACCATTATAATGTTTTCACTTATCGGGTGCCCGATTTTTTTTCAGCAGAATATATTTTCAGCAGAAAAATAAATGGGACCGTATGAAAAAAGACATCATAGCAGTGTACTCACGAATCTTCGAAGTGGGCCTTAAACCTGCTCAGTTGAAGTGTTAAACTGTTTGTAGTAAAACTGTAAACACGCCACATCTACCTCAATATCGAGCACTTTACGACAAAAACCTATTTGCCAAAATACTTTTTATCAGTCAGTTAAGTGTCATACATGAAACACGCTTGGGTGATCATGTCTCGAAAGAGACATAACTGACTGGGCAGAAAATTATCCTGCAGTAGGTTTCCATTGCTTACTGCGGTAGACTGGTTGCAAGCCAAGGCTAGAGAACCCAATCTGTCCTGTTATAAAACTCAAAACTTGAGGGAAGAGACGACTAATATCTTTCTCAAGGGTATTTGCGCGTAAGTGAATGCGAGGAATTCAAGTGGAATTCGAACTCGGCTCCTCGATTTCTCGTTCCGAGATAATATCTACTGCACTACAAGGCACATACCTTTTATCAGTAAAACTACTAAAACAACAACAGTCTTGGCATCCCAACATACGTAGCACTATATATATATATATAGAGAGAGAGAGAATGGGAAATTGAGATTTAAGTAGTGCTTAAAATGAGTTTGCCGTAAATGCACACTGGAAAAAGTAACAACCCCATGCGATAAAGAGCTTTAAATTACTAATTAAATTTACCTCCGACGCTGCTATCAGTTTCAGGCATTATAAAGAAACCGTCAGGCGGTTGGCAACTGTAGTACGAAAATATGAACCTTTATTCCACCGGAGAAGCCTGAAATGGGAAAAATATGCCTGGTGCGTCTATGTCATGCATAAATCGATAAGTATAAGATGTCAACACCAAATACCCTCTGGCGAGTAGATTGAAGTGATTCCCGGAGTGTCCATGGAATCAACATACTGAAGGTAACATATATCATCTAAGCGACAAATCTTTTATTTGTATTATATATATATATATATATAAGAGCCTTTTGCCCTGACGATCCGTAGTGTGAAACCGCTGTAGGTTTTGGCTCACTCTAGATTTTTGTGTATATATATATATATATATATATATATATATATATATATATATATATATTTCACCGGACGTGAACCGGTGCATTCAACACTATATATATATATATATGTTTCCTGATATAGTGTTGAATGCACCGGTTCACGTCCAATCACTGAAGTTAAGCACCATCGAGTCTGGTGAGTACTTAAATAGGTGACCATTTAGGGATACCAGGTGCTGTAAACGTAAGGGCCAAGAATGGTCCAGCTGTTCTCCAGGATTTTCGGGTTGGGTGCAGGATTAACAACTCTGCACCGTAAAAAAACAGTTTGTTACAGAAACAGCAACAAAAAGTTGCTGCCCTATGCACCATTGGGTGTGATGGTTAAATGATGATGATGACGTTTCCTTAAGTGTGATGGACAAGGTATATGATTTTTGATTTTCCTTATTTTCTTTGATGTTAATATTTTTTCTTTCATAAGAACTAAGAAGGTTTTGAAAATGCGCTTAGTGTCTTACACTTTCTACACTCACTTCGTTCTCGTAAAACAAAAACAGAAAGAATATTAGAAATAGTGAATAACAGAATACCAGGTTTCCTTTTCTTCACATTCAATGAAACAAACACGCACATACACACACACACACGCACATATATATATTTTCATTTGCAAACTATTGGTATGGTTACATTTAATGAAAAAACAAAGGTTATGAGTAAGTGTAACCATATCTTAATTATCTATTATGGTCATACGGTAAATGTCTGTTATTGAAAATCGCCTAAAGACAACATATGATAGAAACCTGTAGCATCCAAAGCTCTACAATATAATTTTATTGAACACTTTTTAATACAACTGTGTACTGGTCTAATTTTAATATATATATATATATATATATATATATATATATATATATATATGAATTATATATAATTATATATGTATCTTTTACTACGGCCGACAAATATAATTTGATTAATTTTTTACCAAAATTTTTTTAGCATACTACCATTTTTCTGTTTTATAGGATATAAGGAATATAAAAATTCGTTAATAACCTTTATTGTCCCAAACGCTTTCGGCTACTTTTATAGCCATTTTAGGGATTTTGTTATTTTTCTTCATGTTTTCGCATGAAAAACCTTAATAAAATATTAATCAAATCTTACTTTGTCGGTCATATTCAATGTAAAATGTTTGAAAGAAAGGTTGCTTTCTAAGTATATATATATATATATATATATATATATATATATATATATATATATATTAACTTATACTATTGCAACCAAATGTATAATAATTAAAAACATGATAAAATAACACTCAAAAACATAATAGGAACAAATGTTAAACCAATAAATTTTAATAATCAAATTAAGTTCATCATATATTATAAAAAAATTAAAACAATTGACCTCATAGTCTCTAATAACCCTACAACCACACAACTAAATCCTCTACAAGAAACCATTGTAGTGTATCAATTTACATGCACGTTCTGAGACTATCTCTGGTACTAATAACAAAACACCTTATATATATTGGTTTTACTACAATGACTCTCCCGTAGACTGACCTGCTTTTTCTGATCAGAGTTCAATTAAACATTTCTTAGAAAAACATAGCCATGTAAGTAATATTAGACAGATTTTAGTCGATAACACAATAATACTCGCTCAGACACACAGTAAAAAGAACCTTCAGATATTAGAGACCATCTACATTAAATCAAAACCACCTACACTTAAAAAATCATATTTTAATCTAGTTATAGCACATTATATTGCATTTAGACATATGGTTCTGTTAACATTTTGATTTCTCACGCGGTGTGATGTCATAGAACCGCATTACAAATTTACGAACTGCGTCTGCTATTCGGTGACTGTTATTGTTGCTTAGCAACACAAGATAAAATCATCTTTGATGGTGGCTGTCTTTATGTTAACGTCCCTGTAACCTCTCTGAAGATGGCTCCTGTGAGCCAAAACCTTAGAACCAGCATAATAATAAATAATTATCCAAATGCTGGACAATTGTCTTTATTTTCACCTGAAATTAAAGCCAAAATACGATGTTTAGAACGGCTCATGATTAAACATAATAGACATTCCTTGTCTCTTATATTTAACAGTATATGTTTAAAAAGAAAATGTACGATGTCTGTGAAAAATTATCGAGTATTGTGCTATAAAAGACAGCTACACATATTCGGCATTTAATGAACTTTGAAGTAGCCGCCATTGCAGCCACACACTTTATCCACCAGCGTTTCCATTCCATGAAGTATTCTTGGAATTCCTTTTTCGGGATGTCGAATTCTCTTGGATTTCTTCCACGTTTTGAAATCATGTTTCTTCCAAGTGGGATCTGGTTTTGAAGCGCGATATTTATACTGCAGTTATTTTAAGAGAAGGTAGTAAAAGATAAAAAGAACAAAGAACTAAACCTCAATTGTAAGAAAACGGAATGTATGAAAAAAAAATTCCAAGATATGATTTAGGAACTGGAGATGTGAAAATCAAACAATGGCAGAAATTTAAGCCATTTTTCCACAAGTATTTGATAATACCATAATACCAAAATTATCTCCATTTTCAAGTGAGTCGCTAGTAGTTACATTCGAATTCTTTTTTGAACAGTTAACTATCAGTTTATCTGAAAATAAACAATGCAGTTTTTAGTAAGAAGTGTTGGAATTAGTATATACTAGATTTTATAGCTTCAGCATCACTCCTTCATAGTCATTGGATACCTCAAAATGATGTAATGGTTGGTAAGCTTGTCACGCTAGAACCTATCAAAACTGAGTAGTGAGTTCGATCCTCATTGAATGCTCCATACTTTTGGCCTTGTACCACATCTACGCTGAGCTTAGGAAAGAATCTTCTTCATAGTCAACTTCTGAAATTTTCAGTCCATAATCCGAAATGGCTAAAAACAGGTTTGAGATAGTGAAACCTCAGGGTCTTGCTAAAGATCAGTCAGTTAAATGCCATACGTGATACACGCTTGGCCGATCATGTCTCGAAAGAAACATGACTGACTGGACAGAAGATTATCCCGCAGTAGGTTGCCATTGCTTTCTGCGGTAGACTGGTTGCCGACCAAGGCTATAGAACCCAATCTGTCCTGCTATTTAACCCATAACTGGAAGGAATAGACGGATTAATACCTTTCCCAAGGGTATTTGCGCGTAAGTGAATTCAATGGATTCAGCTGGAATTCGAACTCGGCTCCCTGGTTTCTCGTTCCGAGCCGATATCCACTGTACCACAACGCACATTGACGACTGGTGCTAGAGATTCACAAAGAACTGTACACGAATAACAGAAACCAGATCACTTGAGGACTACCAACAGCAGCAACAACTAAAATGGATAGCACATGTCACTCGAAGAGTAAATAACGAAGTAATGTCATTTGGCACCTCTTCAAATAAAAGGTTAGGAAGGAAACCCACTTCAATACTGCAAAAAGCGAAAACACTTTTTAAAACTATTTTTCTGAATAATTCTTTTAGGGGAAAAATTTTATAAATTTCAACCGAAAGCTCATATATCATGCATATATCAAAAGAAATCGAGAAGTATAACCAGTCAACTCCAAATACCTTCTGACGAGTAGATTGAAGTGATTCCCGGAGGGTAAATGGAATCAACATATTGAAAGTAACATGAATCATCGTAGTGACAAAATTTTTATTTTATATATATATATATATATATATATATATATATATATATAAATAATTTGCATTATTTTTATCGATACTCTAATTTAAGAAGATATTCTGTTTATAATCAAACAGTATTATATATTTATTTCTACCAGCCTGATTATCTACGATAAATTTTTGGTTACGAAAATGTGCGATATTTGACAAGATTCGAACCTATGACCCCTATCTACATAGGGGAAACCACTATGTAATCTGGCGTGTCTTAGACCTCTCGACCACGAATGACGATCAGTTTAAATGAAGTCAAATTAAGCCTATAACACAATTTTCGAATTCATCGTAATAATCATCTCTGCTCTGATATCGTAGTGTCAACAAATATAAACATGTTACGGAAATTAACAAAGATTAACGAAACTGGTTATATACAACCGACAATTTGAAATGATTTGTTTGAATATTATTTTTAATCGATAATCGTATTTAAGTAGATATTCTGCTCACAATCAAGCATTACTAACGGGTGCTTAACAACTGCAAATCCTCTATACTTCCTTTAATCCATGAATTCGAGGTTCCCACAAAGCTGAGTGCTTTGCCCGCAGATTCTCATCCAACTCCACGTTTGACTCATCTGGAGTATGCTCACCCGACTTCCCCGTTAGAACTGAGGCCAAATTGCACGACGTATATATTACCCTGAAGGTAGTATCCCGAGTAATTTCAAAACTTGACCCCCATAAGGCGAGCGATGGCGACGAAATCCAGGTGTGCCCCTGAACTCTCCCCTGTCCTCTCTAAACTGTTTAACTACTGCCTTTCTGCTTCGTGCTTTCCTGCATGCTGGAAGTTCTCTTCTGTCGTTCCTGTTTTTAGGAAATGTGGTGAACCCTCGGACCCATCCAACTATCGCCCTATCAGTCTTCTACCGATATTCGGGAAAGTGTTCGAGGCCATAATCAATGCTGAAATAGTTCAACATCTTACTGCCCACAAACTCTTTTCTGACAAGCAATATGGCTTCCGCTTTGCCAGATCCACTGCCGATATGCTAACAACCTTTACGGAGTACACGCTCCGGACCCTCGATGAGTCAGGCGAGGCTAGTGCAGTTGCTTTGGACATCTCCAAGGCTTTTGACAGGGTCTGGCACTCTGGCCTCCTTTGCAAGCTACGAGGTTACGGCATTACCGGACGCCTGCTTGACCTAATCCAGTCCTTTTTAAACAACCGCAAAATGAAGGTCGTATTGAATGGGCATGCCTCTTCATCCTACAGCACGAATGCCGGTGTCCCCCAGGGCTCTATCCTGGGCCCGACGCTCTTCCTTATTTTCATTAACGACCTCCCAGATGAGATCAAGTCCCAAGTAGGCATCTACGCAGATGACACCACAATATACTCCCGCACCAGTAAGAAACCTGTCGTGGTGGACAGACATAATCTCGCTGCTGACCTTGAATGGGATCTACACTCTGTGGTGAAATGGGGCAAGAAGTGGCTTGTCAACTTCAATACGTCCAAGACCAAGCTGTTGTCTGTCGACCATCACAGGCAACCTCTCCTGCCTCACATAAGCATGGACCAAGCGATTCTTCCTGAGTGCAATACACTTTGCCTCCTCGGCCTTACCCTCTCTTCTGATCTCAAGTGGAACCGCTACATCGAATCCATAGCTAAATCCACTGCTAAGAAGGTTGTGTCACTGTGTCGATCCAGGATGTTCTTTCCGCCTGAATCCATCCAGCATATATACAAGTCTACCATTCAACCCTGCATGGAATACTGCTGCCATTTATGGTCAGGCGCCCCTGTCGCTCACCTCAGTGTTCTCGACAGGCTCCAAAGGAGAGTTAGTAACGTGATAGATGCTGACTTGGTAGCTCGACTACAGCCACTTCCCCACCGACGAGTTGTGGCCTCCCTTTGTCTGTTCTATAAATACTTTCATGGCTTCTGCTCAGATGAACTTAAGTCACTGGTGCCTCCTCAACAGGTGTTTACTCGTGCAACCAGAATGGCAACTGGGTCCCACCCATTCACAGTTAGGTTATCCAAATGCAGACGACCATTCTACTCCTGCAGCTTCTTCTCTCGCACTTCACGCCTGTGGAACTCGCTCCCATATTCTTGCTTTCCTGACTGCTACAACCTCCAGAAATTTAAATGCAATGTCAATACTCATCTACTAACCACTTGACCCTAGCCCTTCCCCCACCCCGTATATCCTTCCCTTTCTCTCACCCCTTGCAACTGTCATTACACCTGCATTTTCATCTTTCTATTGCTTCTTTCTAATTGGTTTGTAATCCTCTTCTCCCTCCTTTAATTAATTTTCTTTCAGTTATGTAGACCCCCGCACATCAGTGGCATTTACACCTTGCCCGGGGTGAAACGATTAAAAAAAAATTGTATAATTATTTCTACAGACCTGATTATTTACGCTAAATTTTTGTTACGAAAATGCGTGTCATTCGGCAGAATTTCAACCTATATTGATTTGTCATTTGGAAATAAGCGTTATGCATGTTTCCTTAACTGTGATGGACAAGGAATATTTTATTTGATTTTCTTTCTTTGTTTTAATGTTATTATTTTTTATTCTTTTATGAGAACTAAGAACGTGTTGAAAATACCCTTAGTGTCCTTATGGTTTCTACACTCACTTCATTCTCGTAAAACAAAAACAGTAAGAATATTAGAAATAGGGAATAATATATATATATATATATATATATATATATATATATATATATATATATATAGAGAGAGAGAGAGAGAGAGAGAGAGAGAGGGAGGTCATGTCACCTTGAATACACCGGCTCCCGTTCGATCACCGAAGTTAAGCAACGTTGAGCCTGGTCACCACTCAGGTGGGTGACCACTTGGGAATACCAGGTGCTGTTAGCGTTCACGGATGTGCGGTGGATATCGGCTTGGAGGGGGAAATCGGTGAGCCGAGTTCCAATTTCAGTCGAGCACACTGCATTCACTTGCGCACTAGTACCCTTGGAAAAGGCAAAGGTATTAATCCGTCCGTTCCCTTCAATTATGGGTTAAATAATTGAGGTCTGCTGTTCATACGATGTGTGGCAGATTTCTGCACCGATTGTTTGTTATCAGCAGTTCTAAAAAGTGTGGATGGTACTACACAATGCCTTCACCACTATAAACAAATCTTTGTGTGCATGTCTTACTAAGGTTAGACCCTCATACATCGAAATCGATGGGAGAGTCCATGATATATATATATATATAACGGAAATTAACGAATTTTAACGAAACTTAGTTATAAACAACCGACAATTTGAGATGAATTGTTTGAATATTATTTTTTTATCGATACTCGTATTAAAGTAGATATTCTGTTTTTTAATTAAACAATGTAAATAGGGGTCGAATGGCACACATTTTCGTTATAACAAGTTATCGTAAATAATCAGGCCGGTAGATATAAATATATAATACTGTTTAGTTAAAAAACAGAATATCTACTTAAATACGAGTATCGATGAAAAATAATGTTCAAACAATTCATTTCATATATATATGTATTTGTAAAAATATACTCAGTTACGATCTGAGATTAAGGACAAGATGGTTAAATAAAAAGAAGACAAGAGGAAAACTGTATTTAAATCGCCTACGCGTTTCGTCCTGTGATGGACTTTATCAAGGCAGGAAGACGAAATAAGCTTTATTCTAAATTACGTATCTCTAAACAAACAATGTTGGCAACTATAAAAACGCTCACAAATCATTCAAAACGATTTACAGAATGTTTTAGTTCATCAATTTACGCCCCGGATTCTTCCCAATCTCAAATTTGTTTATGGAAATTAGACTAAAACAGACTAACATACATGATAAAAAGTCCAAGGAAAACGGTTGAATTTCCCTTCATTTTAACATATCGTGACTTTGCACTACACCTGAAGAAATTCTAAAACTATATATATATATATATTTCCGTGTTGCTTAAACTGACGTCGATTTAACACGGCTGTCTGTTAATTTTTAGTTACATTCTCCCTTTTTTTTGCGAACCCAGACGATGTCAATTTTTTTTTCTTTTTTTTCCTTTTCTTATTTATTTGATTTTATTCTATCTTTTTCTTTTTCGTTTTCTTTTTCTTTTTCTTTCCCTTTATTTTTATTTTTATTTTATTTTATTTTATTATTTATTTTTTAATTTCTTTGCAATCTATTTAAAAAGGAAAAGTAGACTAATTTTTCTCCAGTTTCTGAAAGGTTTTTTCTGTTGCTGAGGTGATGTGTCGTCCCCCGTGGGGATCTTCATATCGAAATGGCCATTCAACATCTTTGAATTAATCCTTTTTTAATATATATTTGCTCTGTAATATTTTATTACATGGAGCTCTCTTCCTGTATCATTTTTTAATATTAAAATAAATTTTTAATATTAATTAGGATCGGGTTTTTTGGAATTTACCTTCCTGCTTTTTTCCCTTGGATTGAAGTATCTGAATTAAAATAAATATATATATATATATATATATATATGTATGTCTGTGTGTGTATGTGTGTGTGTATGTGTGTGTGTGTGTGTGTGTGTGTGTGTGTGTGTGTGTGTATGAGGTCTGATAAAGAATTATCAGGTTTTGTGCTATAAAAGAAAACTATAACACTTATATTCGGCATTTAATCACCTTCGAAGTAGCCGACACTGCAGCCACACACCTTATCCAACGGCGTTTCCATTCATGGAAGTATTTTTGGAATTCCTTTTTCGAGATAGCTAAATCTCTTGGATTTATTCGGCGTTTTGAAATCTTGTTTCTTCCAAGTGGGATTTGGTTTTTGAAATGTAATATGAGGCTGACCGTTAGAGTGGGGTTTTTTATGCAGAAGACATCACTCGGCAAAAATTTAAACCCCACTAGGCCTAAAATTACTATTAGACAGCGAGGTGGATTAGCCCCACCCACCAAAATACCTAAAATATTAAGGAAACTTTGTGCAGTAATGGGCTAATAGTGTTATTATTATTGAAGATTTGGCAGATCCTTTCAGGTAGATAAGGTCCCTTTAGCTCGAACGGAGTTGGTAAATTACTTTTGAAAATCTAGGAAATCCAAAGTGAGGCTAAAAACATTTAGCCTCTATTATTTTAAGCTGCATATTTTTTTTTCATACAAAAAAAAAATGAAATGAAAACTTTTTTTATGCGCAGTAATATGTCTTTTACGGCATGTGGGTAATGCCAAGAATATCAGCGTGGTAAGTGGAACTGGCAGAGTTCAGTTGCGTTCACTTCTGCGCAAATAACATTGTGAAGGGTGAGAATCCATCTTTTCTTCCCTCAGTTATGAATTAAATAGCTGAGTAAACTAGGTAATATAGCCTTAGGTGGTAACCAGCCTAAAAATCGGAAAAGGAAAACTCTGAATTATAAAATGTGAAGAAGGTAACGGGAAACCACTGCACTATCCTTTCAAAAGTACTCATGTCAATTCACAGATAATAAAGAAATGAAGCTGTGGAGAGTCGTGATTGTTTATTCCGTAAATGGACATGGCATTAAAATGGAAGGAGATTGTTGCATAGATATAAGACATACGGTAGTTTCTGTTGAATATTTATGTGAATATTTATGTTTTATATAAAAATCTACTTTTCAATATTAATTTTTAGAACAGCAACCAAAGAAAGGATATCGATTGGAGGTAGAGCTAAAAAATGGTCAGCCGACGAAGATGGGATTAAAAAACAAAACCTGATTTTTTGGACATTTGTTCAGATTGTGAAAATCAGTTGGTCTCTCTTTGTCTCCTTACACACACACACACACACACACACACACACACACACACACACACATATATATATATATATATGTATATTCGTCATTCCTATACAAGCCTGTTTCGCTGTATCGCAGTTTATCAGTGTGAATAGACAGGCACAAGAAAAAAATGCGAGAAACCGTGAACGTTTTGTTTAAAGTGTAAATTTTGTTTTTATTATTATTATTAATATTACTTACTTTTTTGTATGATATATTTTACAAAAAGCAAGTAATATTAATAATAATAACAACAATAAATTTACACTTTAAACAAAACTTACAGGACTTCTTGCACTTCCTACACCAATTTCTCTCGTTGGAACAACCCCTGTTATATATATATATATATATATATATATATGTGTGTGTGTGTGTGTGTGTGTGTGTGTGTGTGTGTGTGTGTGTGTGTGTGTGTGCGTGTGTAGGTTGTTTAATTACTTAGTCTCTGGTCATAATAAGATTTGTATTATAAAGTGTTCAATACAATTTTATTGTAGAACTTTTGAATATTTTCCATTTGTAAATGAGTTAGTACGCGACCTAGTTTTCTAACATGGGTGGTGTCTACAGGCAATTTTCAATAACTGATTTTATTGTTTACCGTTTTTTTTTAAGAACACTCATGTAACAGTGTTTTTTGAACGCTCACGTGGCAGAAATGTTTTTAGTATGGTTACACTTAGTCATAATTTTTGTTCTTTCATTCAATAGTTGGTTTATTGACTTACTGAATGAAAGAACTGAAATTATGACTAAGTGTAACCATACTAAAAAATACCTCTTAGGTTCAAACAAATATGGCTGGAAACGTAATAATTCCTTGTAATTTTAAAAACTGCGCGTTCAAAAATTCTCAGTCACGTGGGCGTTCAAAAAAAAACATCGTTACATGAGCGTTCTTAAAAAACGGTAAACGGTAAAATCAGTTATTGAAAATCGTCTGAAGACAACACTCATGGTAGAAACCTAAGTCGCGAAATAACTCGTTTACAAATAGATTGGAGTAGATAGATCTATCTATCGCCCGGTTCACACTCCACCCACGTCTATTGAACAGGTTAAGAGGCTCATCCCTTGTTCCCTGTTTAGGATGTGGTTTCCGGCTTTCTCTTTTCCAATTTTTTCACTATTACGTAGCCCCCTGCACATCAGTGGCGTTACTGCCTTGCTCGGGGTGATACGATTAAAATATATATATATATATATATATATATATATATATATATATGAAGGATTCTCCCGTTGATCTTGACGCACGAGTTTTCGACAACCTCATTCGGGTTTTATATTTGTGTCGTATGTGACTTGTGCAACATCGAGGTTTAAGACTGGTTTAAGTTAAGAGTTTTTCTGATACCCAAGACTATAGAAAATTGTCTGTCCTGTTATTTACTTCTAGCTAGGAGGGGTGTTGAATCAAAGGATTTATGCTTTTCCTAACAGTAAGAGAATTCAATTAATTCGACTGTAATTTGAACTCTGTTCTTCACTTCCTCAGTCCTTTTCCTCCACTGTGGTTATATACATCTAGGATTGATACAAATATAAAATTTGCCACTTAGCTGATTGATAAAATTTCTATTGTAGAGTTTTGTAAATGGATCCTCTAGCGTTCTCTCCGTCTACTCTGTATCCGTGACACCAGGAAATGATTGTTTAAATTCTTGTTTTTCGTCACTTTCCTATTGAGTTAAAAACAATTTATGAACTTTTCATTGATGCAAGACTTATATTTTTAATTCTTTCACTGAAGTTTTCATTTAAAAATCGACAGTGCAATGGTCTATAGGTAACATTGAAGAGTGAAACTAACAGTGACCATGCATTATTGATTCCTGCGTCTACATAAATAAATTTTCTCTATAAATAAGTTTTATCATGTATTAAACACATTTCAAGTATACACAGAGCAAAATTTCAAAAAACAAATACTTATATATATATATATATATATATATATATATGTGTGTGTGTGTGTGTGTGTGTGTGTGTGTGTGTGTGTGTGTGTCAGTACGTTAAGTGCTACACATGATGCATACTTGGACGATCATGTTCTCCAAAGAAATATGATCGTTCAAGCGTGTATCATGTACGATTGACTGGACAGAAAATTTTATCGTACTAGGGTGTTATTGCTTTTTGCGTTAGACTGGTTGCCAATCAAGGCTACAGAACCCAACTGTCTTGTTATCTAACCCATAGCTGGAAGGAAGAAATGAATTAATACCTTTCCCATGGATGTTTGCGCGTCAGTAAATGCAACCAATTCAAATGAAGTTCGAACTCGGCTCTCTGGTTTCTCATTCTGAGACGATATTTACGACACCAAAACGCAAAGGAATAGAACACAGGCTATCAAAAGATTCGTTAAACAAAAAAATATTTGATGAAAAGAAAAAAAAATCTGTGAAAATACACGAAGAAAATCTGGCCATAAGAATATTTTACAATACAATTCTCAACCAAACAAACAAAAAAGATGACAGAAAACGAAACATTATCTGGTTCAACCCACTATTTAATTTTTTATTTTATTTTATTTTTTTATAATCATATCTCCCCAAGCAAGGCATTTTATTGCCACTGTTTTGCAGGGGGTTACATAGGAGGTAAGTTATGAGAAAGAGTGACGGTTATAGGGGGTGTCAGAAAGTGTGTAAGAGAAAGATGAGAATACAGAGGTTAGTGAGATAGGAGATGACTATTGACTTTATATTTAAATTCTTGGAGATTGTAGATGTCGGGGAAGCAAGTAAATGGAAGGGAATTCCACAGGCGGGAAGTGCGAGAAAAGATGCTGATGGAGCAGAATTTGCGTTTACAATTTATTGATTTCACAGTAAAATGGTGGAAGCAATGTTCATCGGAGCAGAAGCCGTGAAAGTATTTGTAGAAGAGACACAAAGAAGCCACATTGCGCCGGTGAGAAAGTGACTGTATCCGAGCTGCCAAGTCGGGATCTATCACATTACGAATTCTTCGTTGGATTTTGTCAATGACACCTTGGTGGATAGCAGGAGCACCCGATCAGATATGGCAGCAGTATTCAATACACGGGCGGATGATAGATTTATATATGTGCAGGATTAGCCCTACACAGAGAACCGACTTTCTTAGCAGCGGATTTAGCTATGAATTCTATAGAGTCATTTCACTTAAGGTCTGTTGTGAGAGTTAAGCCGAGGACGCGCAGTGTTTTGCTTTCTAGGAGACTAGCCTGATCCATGCTAATGGGGGTGGGGGTAGGAGCGATTGTCTGTGACGGTTAATAGATAGCAGCTTCGTTGTGGAAGCATTAAAATTCACGAGACATTTATTACCCCAGTCCGCCACGGATCGGAGGTCCTTTTCACGCTGGGCAGCGAGGTTTACTTTGTCAGCCTCAGCAGATTTCTGATCGATGCGAGAGTAAACTGTAGTGTCATCAGCGTATATGCCTACTTGGGATCTTATTACATCTGGGAGATCGTTAATGTAGATAAGGAAAAGCATAGGACTTAGACTAGAGCATTGAGGGACACTTGTGTTCGTATGATAGAATTGAGAGGCATGCCTGTTCAATACTACTTTCATTGTGCCATTTCAAAAGGATGACTGGATAAGGTCAAACCATTTTCCAGTTATACCATAACCTCGCAGCTTTGGAGATATCTAGGGCAACAGTTAGGTGCTTCGCCGTTCTTGTCGAAAGCCTGGTGTATATATTCAGTGATGGTCGTGAGCATATCAGCAGTAGACCTGGTGAAGTGGAAACCATACTGTTTATCAGAGAATATTCTGTGGGCTGTGAGATGTTGAACCACATCGGCGGTTATGATGGCTTCGGGTCAGAGGGTTCACCGGTGTTTTTATATATTAGAACTACGGAGGAGGACTTCCAGCAGGCAGGAAAGCAAGAAGCAAAGAGGCAGTAGTTATAGAGTTTGGAGAGAACAGAGGAGAGTTCAGGGGAACATTTCTTCAGGACAATGGTTGGGATTCCGTCACCGCCGCTCGCTTTATGGTGGTCAAGCTTTGAAATTATGTTAGAGACCATCGAGGGGGTAATGTGGATGTCATTCAGTTGGGCCCCAGTTCGGGATGGGAAGTCGGGTACAGATACTCCAAAAGAGTCTAGTGTCGAGTTGGTAGAGAATCTGCGAGCGAAGCACTCAGCCTTGTCTGTTGAAGAGGTAAGGACCTCAAATTCGTTGATTAGAGTAGGGATTGAGGATTTGCTATTGTATAGTACACTTTTACTGAGCCTCCAGTAGTCTTTGGAACTGAACTTACGAGATGCTATGTGCTGCTTCATTCTGGCAGCAAACAGCAGCTTGGCTTCATTAAGTATCTTCTTGCACTCACTGCGAGCAGAGGCAAAGAGGCGCCTGTTATTGTCCGACGCATGACTCCGATAAAGCCGGAAAAAATGATTTCGATGAGGGATGGCGGCCGAGTAAGCGGAGGAGAACCAAGGGGACGAGTGGGATTTAAGTCTCAACTTCCTTGCTGGGATGAAAGCTTCAATGCCAGCCTTAACCCAAGAAGAGACCTCAGCCGCACAGTCTTCAACGGGATGACCTTGTTCCAAGAGACGTCACACATGAGTCCCAATCGGCTCTTTGGTAGTAGTAAGATATTCTGCTAGTCTGAGGTTCTTGGGTGGTGTGGGAGTGGAAGGAGATGTTACCGGAAACCACCGTATTGTCAGAGTTTCCGAACGGGGGCAGAGTTGCTTGACATTGCAAGAGTCAGGGATGGAAGTAAAACAGAGATCTAGTAGTGAGTCGTGTATATTAGGGTTATTAGAGAAACGCATGGGGAACTCCACCACTTGCGTAAGGGACTGAGTGATTGAAAGATTCATGGTGTGGGCACCAGCAATGTGGCCTCAGGGTTGCCCACCGGAGTTTCATACAGGGACACGCATCCATGCGCGACATGGCACTATATATAACCCCAATATCATTCAGCTGTTGATCAGAGCAGCCTCTCATGGCGCTACGCACGAGTTCGGGCTCCTAATTAACAGTCGGAAGCAGCAACCAGGAAACTGCCAACCCGATACCCTCAGAATGAAGAGACGTTGCCACCATTCACAACTACTGCAAAAATGTTGCGACAGCACTAGGACAAAGAAGAGAGAAAAGAAACTGGGAACCTCTTCCTAAACAGGAAACAAGGGGTGCGCCTCGACTCCTGTCTAAAAGAAGAGGAAGAAGAAGAAAAAATTAATTAAGTTTTAACAGTATAAGTCGCAAAAAACATTCTAAGCTAATAGTTTTGCAGTAACCTCTCTATGCCCGTTAAGGAAAACTCAAGATAAACGAAAAGGCTTTGAAAATGCTAACTCATTTTTTAAAATAAAAATATAATATAACCACTGCTATGAAAAGATAGGGGATAAAAACCAAAACAGGACAAATATTTTTAAACTGAGAGATAAACACTTTCCTAGAAGCTCAGAACTAAACAAAATTTTCAATAGAAATACAATCAGGTATAGTTATATCTGTACTAGTAATTTAGAAAGTTTCATAAAAAACAAAATACCAGAAACTTAAATAACGTTGTACAAAACAAGATGACTAATAAAGAATGCAACTGCAGGAATAAAAATGAATGCCCACATCAAAGACTTTGTAATTAAAAAAAAGCCATTTATAAAGCAAAAGTCAGTCAGTTTAGGTGCCATACGTGATACACGCTTGGGCGATCATGTCTCGAAAGAGACATGACTGACTGGGCAGAAGATTATCCCGCAGTAGGTTGCCATTGCTTTCTGCGGTAGACTGGTTGCCGACCAAGGCTATAGAACCCAATCTGTCCTGTTATTTAACCCATAACTGGAAGGAATAGACGGATTAATACCTTTCCCAAGAGTATTTGCGCGTAAGTGAATACAATGGATTCAGCTAGAATTCGAACTCGGCTCCCCGGTTTCTCGTTCCAAGCCGATATCCACTGTACCACAAACGTGACTTAAATGGCCAAACTAAAATATATTTGGGTTCAACCAAAGATACCTTTAAGGCTAAAGAAATAAAAAGCTTAAAAAACTGTACAAAATTGGTTAGTCACGTGTGGAATTTGAAATTAAAATATGGAAAAGACCCAGACATAATGTGGAGTATAGTACACAAACAGCCAAGCTTTACAACGGTGGCAAAATATGTAGACTGTGCCAGGAATGAAGGTTAGTGATTATGCTATTCCCAAACAAAAATGAACTATTGAATGAAAGAACAACAATTATGACGAAGTGTAACCATACTAAAAAAAAAAAAATACCTATTAGGTTCATACAACTATGGATCAAACGTTTTAATTTCTTGTAACTTTAAAAATTGCCCGTCACGTAAGAGTTAAAAAAATCACCGTTGCAAAGACACCACATGGTAGAAACCTAGATCACGTAATAACTCGTTTACAAATGAAGAATATTCAAAAGTTCTATAATATAATTGTATTGAACACTTTTTAATACAAATGTGCACTGTTCTAATTTTATTATGACCTAAAATTAAGTGTTTAAGCAATCAATATGCATATATATATATATATATATATATATGTAATTACATGCATGTATGTATAATTAATCACACACATACATATATATATATATATATAATTACATACGTATACACGCATATACATCTATACACATACAAGTTCTGTAGACCTCCTGAAGAAGAAATAAAGGTATCTTTTTTATTGATTATAAATATTTTGCAGGATATTTGAAGCCAGAAAATATTTTTAGATTGTAAGAATTCCGTTTTTTTTTGTGGGGGGGGCGAAGGTGATAATAGTGACAAAAATCTTACTAATTAACACATAGCTGGGAGAGAAGAGATAGATCCATACCCTTTCATAAGCAAATATAACGAACATAACCAGAATTGGAACTCGGCTCTCCGATTGAAAATTCCGAGCCATTATCTATTACACTATCCAAGCTACAGAAGATAATATTCCTAAGTGGTCACCCGTCTAGGTAATTCGGTGGTTGTACGGGAACCTGTATTTCAATGGGATGCGGCCATAAACCAAACATCTTGAGAGGTATGTGGATATATCACTCAGCACATAGCAGTAATCTTTTACGAAATTTCAGAGCCACCTTCTAAGTTTAGAGTTATCCTTTTCCTAGACTGATTACCAACCATGGCTAAAGAACACTGTCTTCCCGACTATTTAGCCCTTAGCAGGAGAGAAAACGAACTTCTATTCTTTCCCAAATGTACGAGTAACTGAATGAACATAGTCATCCAGTTAACTTTTATACGCGATACACGCTTAGGGCGATCATGTCTCAAAATAGGCATGACTGACTGGGCAGAAGATTATTCCGCAGTAGGTTGCCATAGCTTTCTGCGGTAGACTATTTGCCAGCCAAGGCTATAGAACCCAATCTGTCCTGTTATTTAACCCATTACTGGAAGGAAGAGACGGATTAATACCTTTCCCAAGGGCATTTGTGCGTAAGTGAATGCAAGGAATTCAACTGGAATACAACTTCGACACCCCGATTTAATGAACATAACTCGATTGAAATTCAAAATCAGTTCTCCGACTTCAAATTCCGAGCTGCAGTCCATATTAATATCGGCACATCCATATATATATATATATATATATATATATATATATATATACTAGCAGTTTAGCCCGGCGTTGCTCGGGTGTAATGAAAGCTTTAAAACTAATTCATGGTCCTGGAGCTCAGACTCTTTGGATGTTGGTACGAAAGAATAAAAAGTTTCCAGTTAAAGCGAAACCGTACACTGAAAGAAAAATGAATGGATGTAAGTCAAATTTTGATTTCCTGGTATCGATTTAAATATATATGTATATTATCTATTTTCTGCACTATTGTAAGAACTGCAACCTTGAAACTTCTGAATATCGTTTCTTATGTCTTCTTTGTCTATAAGTGTATCAAATTTCATTAAAATCGGACCACTCCCTCTATAATTCGATTTTTTCGATTATCGATTTTCGATATTTATCGGGGTTACCTCGACACAAAACCTAGCTAAGAACACTCGCAGACGCTTCTAGTACAACTGTGTAAATTTTCAAGAAAATCGGTTCTGCCGTTTCGGAGTCTATAAGTAACGGACACATACACACTCACACACACACATAAGTTCCATTTATAACTAATTTTAGATATTTATGTAGGTACATGAATAATGCAAATAATTTCAAAATCTTATCTGAAAGGTAATTGTTTTGAATAACAAAAAATGCTTTCGTTCTCTATCCAAAAACAGAGTGTCTCTTTAAAATAATTAGCAAAACAATTCCTAATGGAAGTAACATGTGGTATTAATTTATAGGAGGATGTCATTTCAGCATTTCCAGACCCCCATCCCCAAATTGCATGAAATTGATGGCACATACGGAAAGCATACTGCAGTTATTGTAAGAGAAGGTAGTAAAAGATAAAATGAACAAAGAACTAAACCTCAATTGTAAGAAAACGGGATGTATGAAAAAAAAATTCCAACATATGATTTATGAACTGGAGATGTTGAAAATCAAACAATGGCAGAAATTTAAACCCTTTTTTTCTACAGGTATTTGATAATACCATAATGCCAAATTTTTCTACATTTTCAAGAGAGTCCGTGCTAGTTACATTTGAAGTCTTTTTGAAAAGTGAACTATCAGTTTATCTGGAAATAATGCATTTTTTTAGTAAGAAGAGTTGAAATTAATACATGCCAGATTTAATAGCTTTAGCATCTCTTCTTCATAGTCATTAGATACCTAAAATTGGTGTAATGGTTGGTAAGCTTGTATCGCTAGAATCTATCAAAATTGAGTAGTGAGTTCGATCCTCACTTAGTGCTCCATACTTTCGGCCTTGTACCATATCTACGCTGATCCTTGAAAAGAATCTTCTTCATAGTCAGCTTCTGAAATTTTCAGTCCATAATCCGAAATATTTAAAAACGGGTTTGAGCAAGTGGCACCTCAGGGTCTCGCTAAAGATCACCCTTCTTTAAACATTGACGACTGGTGCTAGAGATTCACAAAGAACTGTACACAAATAACAGAAACCAGATCACTTGAGGACTACCAACAGCAGCAACAACTAAAATGGATAGCACATGTCATTCGAATAGAAAATAACGAAATAATGACATTCGGCATCTCTTCAAATAAAAGATTAGACAGGAAACCTCCTTCAGTACAGTAAACAGCGACAACAGACTGTGGACTTCTTAAAACTATTTCCTGTACAAATCCTTTAGGGAAAAGATTTTATAAATTTCAATCGAAAGTTCCTCGGTCAAATAATACCAAATGTGTCCTTACCATTAACAATGTATAGACTTTTTTTTTGCGTGTACATTTTTTCTTAGTTCAGATGAAACTTTGCACTATTATAACATTGACATTATTTCATGTTCATTATAATATTTTTTACGAAATTATTAATTAAACTTGCACGTAGTAAAAATATCGACAATGAACCAAGTGTATATAAAATTTCTTTCTGATTTTTATTGCATATGATATTCGTTGTGGTGCAGTGGATATTGGCTCGGAACGAGAAATCGGGGAGCCGAGTTCGAATTCCAGTGAAATTCTTTGCGTTCACTTACACGCAAATATCTTTGGGAAAGGTATTAATCTGTCACATCCCTCCAGTTATAGACTAAAAAACAGGACAAATTAGGTTCTATAGCGTTGGCTGGCAACTAGTTACCGGAAGGCAATGGCAACCTATTGCGAGATAATCTTCTGCCCAGTCAGCCATGTCTCTTTCGAGACATGACCGTCCAAACGTGTATCACTGACTGACTAACTGATATTTGTTTTATGAAGGTAAGTAAAAAACGTCTTTGTATCTGGTTTCTCAGTCCGGATAGAAAAACCATTTTCCTTCTTCGATCGTGTTAAATAATTTCCATGACATATCTGATGACATTGTCTTGTTTTCATCATCTTTTATTGATTATTCTTTGCCCTTTGGCAATCAATATTGAATTTTTGTACTTTCAAATCTCTACAAAAGTTTTTTGCGCAACTTGAATATTTTCGAATAACACATCATTGAAATACAAACAATGAAAGCTGTTCTTTCTCAACTCTTCTGATTACCAAATTTCGTTCTTTCTGATTGTTAGCAACAGTTTCAGTTTGGTTCCTGTTCGGTTTAGAACTTACTCATTTGCCGCATGTACTGTCTTTGGTATTCCCATTATTTATCAATAGAAGCACATCTGGGTCGTTTCAAGTCCTTTCTTTAATTTTTTTTTAATCATTTAACCGAAGCAAGGCCGTTTTATTGCCACTGTTGCGCAGGGGGGTTACATAGGGGAAAGTGATAAGAAAGAGGGATCGGTTATAGGGGATGTCAGGAGGAGAGTAATAGACGGATGAGAATACCAGTGTAATGGGGGTGGAGTGGACGGAGAAAAGAGCTTGAGAGAATGGATGCGAGTTAATGAGATTGGAGATATCTATTGACCTTACATTTAAGTTCCTGGAGATTGTAGCTGTCGGGGAAGCAAGTATATGGAAAGGAATTTCACAAGCGGGAATTGCAAGAAATGAAGCGGTTAGAGTAGAAACTGTGGTTATATTTTATTGGTTTCACTATAAAAGGGTGGGACCTAGTTGCTAGTCTAGTAGCTCGTGTAAATTAATACATAGGGGCCACGAGTGAGCTAAGCTCATTGGAGCAGGAGCAGTGAAATTGAGGATAAAATTTCACTCTGTTGTTTCTATAAATGATTAGATAATACTGATGTCATTTAAAATGTTATTTTTCGACTCCCTAATAGATTATTATGTTTTTGAAAATTATACGCAATGTTTTACGACTTTACATATGCAATAAATAAAAATTTGGTAGTGAAACGGATACATTTTTTTCAAGATTTTTCACTAGGTTTTTTAATGAGTCTCATCAACACGGCATGATTTTAACAACATCACATCATTGGCCAATCACATCAAAAGATAATGGTGATGATGATGATCATCATCATTCCTATCATTGTATGTAGGGTCGTTAAATAGTTCTCACCATATTCCGAGTTTGCATGACCCATCAGCCAGTCCATTCAGTGACGTTATCATCCCTTAATTTTATTTTTTCTGTATTTGCTGTTTTTGTCTGAGGGGTCATTTGTAGGATAGCATTGATAGTAATGAGCCTCTTTCTTGTCTGGTTATATCCTTCTATTATTCTGTACTAGCAGTATAGCACGGCGTTGCTCGGGTGTAATGAAAGCTTTAAAAATAATCGATGGTCCTGGAGCTCAGACTCAGCCTAAAGAATATTTGTGTGAAGTTTAGTGAGAATCGGATAAAAATTGTATAAAGGACATACAGACAGATAAACAGACACACACAAACATCTTGCTTTATATATATATATATATATATATTATGGATTTTCTGCACTATTGGAAGAACTGCTACTTGAAACTTCTGAATATCGTTTCTTATGTCTTTGTCTATGAGTGCATCAAATTTTATTAAAATCGGACCACTTCTGCTATAAACAGAGTTTTTCGATTATCGATTTTCGATATTTATTGGGGGTACCTCGACACAAAACTTAGCTAAGAACACTCGCAGACGCTTATAGTACAATTGTGTAAATTTTCAAGAAAATCAGTTCAGCCGTTTCGGAGTCTATAGGTAACGGACACAGACACACACACAGACACACACACACAGACACACACACACACAGACAAAATTCCATTTATAGATAAGTTTAGATTTACTAGTTTTAGTTTTTAAGGGATTTTAGTTTCTACATTATATATATATATATATATATATATATATATATATATATGGTATATCAAAATGGATTTCCAAAATTGGGCACAGACTAATCACACAAAAACAAGAAAAATGTCCATATAAACAAATGTTCTCAACTCTTCCATTTTCGAGTTAAGTTTAAAGAAAATTTTTGCTAAATAGCTATGTACTGCTATACAGACTGGGTTACAGTTGTTCTTCGTGTAACCTTGTAGCTAGTATGCCTTCAACGTTTAACGTATTTAGTAATGAGTTAACTGTGAAGTGTTCCGTTTAACAATGTCAGGATATTCATATCGTAAGCAGTCAGATGTAATTTTTACATACGTCAGCGTGAATGGTAATGGACGGGAGGCTGCACGGCTTTATTAGATTGCGTTTTCAGATTGAAGGCAGCCGAATCATCCAACATTTGCTACTGTTCATTGTTGGTCAGAGTGGATCCACGATACGACAATCGAGGAAGACCGATATCCGCTCATACAAGAAGATCACATTCTACATAGCCGTTTTGTTTATATAAAAACTTCATCTTGTGTTCGTGTCAGCAATTCGCTGCCAATGTTTTTAAAAGTATTTTTATGCATATATATATATATATATATATATATATATAAGGAGACAAAGTGAGACCAACTGATTTTCACAATCTGAACAAATGTCCAAAAAATCAGGTTTTGTTTTTTAATGCCATCTTCGTCGGCTGACCATTTTTTAGCTCTCCCTCCAATCGATATCCTTTCTTTGGTTGCTGTTCTTAAAATTAATATTGAAAAGGAAATTTTTATATAAAACATAAATATTCACATAAATATTCAACAGAAACTACCGTATTTCTTATATCTATGCAACAATCTCCTTCCATTTTAATGCCATGTCCATTTACAGAATAAACAATCATGACTCTCCACAGCTTCATTTCTTTATTATCTGTGAATTGACGTGAGTACTTTTGAAGTATAGTGCACTGATTTCCCGTTAACTTCTTCAGAGTTTAAAATTCAGAGTTTTCTTTTTCTGATTTCTTTTAAGCTGGTTACCACCTAAGGCTAGATTACCTAGTTTACACTGCTATTTAATTTATAATTGAGTGAAAAACTGATGGATTCTCACCCTTTGCAATGTTATTTGGGCAAAAGTGAACGCTTTTTTTGTGGACCCGGTTAAAGGTCTAGCAAGAATAATACAAACCGACCAAAATAGGAAATAACGAATATATATTAAATACGGCAAAATACAACACTTGGAACTTTGTTAGTAGAACGATAATACGGGTTAGTGTGTAATATTATAATTTAACCCTCGAACTGGGACTCGTAATGGTCTTTACGGTAGTAGTGTTCGTAGACGACTCTCGGTTATGTTCAGGGCGCTCTCCTCAGGCTACACTCTTAGGCTACTTAGACTATTTATCTGGCTATCTACCTGGCTATCTCGTCAGGCTATCTACTCACACCTCTTCTGAGGGAAGGTATATGTTATGGTTGGAAGTGTTCATTCTGTTTGATGGGTGATGTCGCCATGACAGCTTTATTACTGTCAAGTTATGTGACTTCATGAATCCGCTACTTTTTGAACATTTCAACCAGTTTTAGTTAGTACAGACATATTACGGAATATTGTAAATAACTTCAGCTGGTTTGAGGCCAAAATTAAGTATTGCCACACAAATGCAAGAATCTCCATTCGCCCTTATATGAAAAAAAATGCAGCTTAATACGATAGAAGCCAAATGTTTTTAGCCACATTTTGGATCTCCTGGATTTTCAGAAGTAATTTACCAAATCCGTTCGAGCTAGAGGGACTTTGTCTAGCTGAAAGGATCTATCAAGTCTTCAATAATAATAAGAATATTAGCCCATTACTGCATAAAGTTTTCTTAATATTTTAGCTATTTTGGTGGGTGGGGCTAATCCACCTCGTTGTCTAATAGTAATCATATCCGTTTTTAGCTTTGACATGTGGAAGTAGAATTAATAAAATTGTTCCGTGCCAACTGAAAAAAGGATGGAATGATGGACTTGTATGTCTCAGAGGTTCAACATAGTCCTGCAAATATTAAACATATGTAGATTAAGACAAAGAAATCTTTAGGAACGAGAAAAGTTCCATGATGCTCGATGGGGGTAAAAAAATTTAATTGTGAAATTGCTTAATTTAAAAACTTATTTAATGATTGATATTTTCCTCCATCATCATCATCATCATCATCATCATCATCATCAATCCTATGACCGCGTGTAGTCATAGGGTCACTCTGCAGTTGAGCACCTGACCACCTCCCAACGTATGTCGTGGTTGCATATCTATGTATAAGTCGTCATGAATGATCTTCCCGTTTATTGACTAACGTCGTCAGCCAATTAATTATTTTCTGCTTGTCTTTTTTTTTCGAGGATCACTCCTTGTAGTATAACAATATAAAATCGTTGACCACAGCATATCGACTTTGTCTTATTGCCGGTAATTATGATAATCTAATTTTGAATCATTTTTAATGCAGTCTATGTAGGAAATCCCCAACATGATACTTGAAACTTCACATTTCTAATACTTGAATTTTATGCTATAGTTTGGCTGCTATTGACCAAGAGTTAGAGATGTGCAGAAATATTAAAAAGGCCAACGAATGTTACAATTTGATCTTTGTTTACGGGCATAGATTTTGTCTTTCCTAGCGGCCTTTTCTTTTGTAACAATTGACAATGTTTGTGCTGCTCTTCAAATTATTCATATTCTGAGTCTGTCTTCATAGGTAACTGAGCCAAGGTGTCTGAATTTTAAAATTTACCACTATGCAAATTAGTGCAATTGTCTTATTATTGCTGAAGGATCAGATTGCAAAATCTTTTCTTCATTATCGGCGCACACTACTGGAATAAATCGATATGGAACGTTGTTTAG
This sequence comes from Ascarosepion bandense, assembly GCA_037127315.1. NCBI lineage: Eukaryota > Metazoa > Mollusca > Cephalopoda > Sepiida > Sepiidae > Ascarosepion > Ascarosepion bandense. The sequence goes on along the minus strand of JBBBDQ010001704.1, from coordinate 677,774 downwards.
GCTTAAGGGCCTCAACTTTGATTATATCTGGTTCAGGTGCTTCATTTTTGTCTCTTTGGTCAAATTGTTTCCGTCGAGGAACTCACAGTTATCAGAATGAGCAACACGTTTTACGTAACTAGAAGTGTAAGCGGTTTTTTACTCAATAAATTATCTGAAGAATACTTCGAAAACTGGGAATTGTTAAACGATCTAACTAGACAAGGAGCTTAGCATGGAGCGAAATATATGGTTCATGATGACAAGTTTCGAACAGACGCCGTATATGGTCATTTTTTGAGCGTAGCTTAAATGTAGCACAAGTCTGAAATTAAGGGACAGCCACTGAGGATCGAACTCACTACTCAATTGTAATGATTCTAGCGAGACAAGTTTGCTAACCATTATACCACATCGAAGTGCCCAACAGACGCCGTATATGGAAGAACATTTCATCACAACCCAGTGATCATTTTTCAAATAAAGGCAAATGTTGTGTCAAAATTATTTGTCGACCACCATAGAGAAACTTTCTTACCAACCATCAGAATGAATGCTAGTCTCCTATAGAGCAAAGCATTGCGCCTCCTTATAAGAGACCTGAAGCCTTACTACACTGAGTCTATATCTGCATCTACTAAGAAGGTTGGGTCATACTGTCGGGCTAGAATGTTCTGAATCCATCTTGAACATGTAAAGATCTAACATTCGTCTGTGCATTGAATACTGTTGCTACATCTGATCAGGTGCTCTTGTCATTCATCTTGAGTTTTACGACAGAATCAAAAGAAAGATCTGCAATATAATCCATCTTGACCTGGCATCTCGCCTTCAGTTATTTCCTCACCGACGTGATTCCCTCTGCCTTTTTACAAGTATCTTCATGAATGCTGTTTTAACGAATTTTTTCCCTGGTTCCCCGACCACGTGTATTTATGCGTGATACTAGATTATACCGTTAAGAAATAGTTAAATGTAACTGTCTCGTCTACTCTAACAGTTTGTTTTCTCGCTCTTCCCGTTTGTGGAATTCTGTTCCGTTTGCTTGCTTCCCTAATAGGTACAATCTTTAAAAGTTTAATGCAACGTCCATTGACATCTATCTACTTGATTCCCATCTCTCAGGCTTACGGCCATATCGCGTTGAATACACCGGTTCTCGCTCGATCACAGAAGTTAAGCAACGTTGAGCCTGGTCAGTACTTAGATTGGTGACCTCTTGGGAATACCAGGTGCTGTAAGCGTTTAGTGACGTATGTGCGTGCTTACGGCCATAATCACGTTGAACACAACGCTTCTCGCACGTTGTTAAAAGTTAAGTGATTATATCAAAAGCTAAGTGTCTTGATTGTATATTTAATTTTATGGGTTCCACTGATAAAAATAATAATTTAGGTCATGTTGTAATCTTTTTTCTAAATTTTAAATCTATAATTTTGTGGGCGTTTCTAATGTCTGTAGACGTATTTTGCATCTTTTATGTTTGTTGTTGTAGAGTAAGACTCATGTACTTATCTCTTATAACTTGATACGGGGACTATTGTCTCACTTTTTAATTAATCCATAGACAAATTTGCACAAGGCTTACGGCCTATCACGTTGAATACACCGGTTCTCGCTCGATCACCGAAGTTAAGCAACGTTGAGTCTGGTCAGTACTTAGGTGGGTGACCACTTGGGAATACCAGGTGCTTTTAGTGACGGATGAGCATTGTGGTGCAGTGGATATCGGCTCGGAAAGAGAAATCGGTGAGCCAAATTCGATTTCCAGTTGCATTCACTTAAGCAATGGTACCCTTGGGAAAGGTATTAATACGTCCCTTCCCTCCAGTTATGGGTTAAATAATAGGTTAGGACTTTGGGATCCTTCCCTTAAAAACAAATCCCAATGAATCTTGAAAAGAAAAAAATATTACTAGACACAAAATCTTATATAAAACAACAATAAATTGTTGACCGAAAAAGGTATTACCAGCAATAAATAAATAATAAAAAGTTGACAATAAATGACCCGCTGAGGTTGATATGCCATCAAACAAAACAACCAACAACCCATTTATTACTCATCCTTTCTTCGACATCTCCTGTACCTTGTTTTTTTATTCTCTCACTGTAACCCTTTGCACACCAGTGGCGGTCCTTTCCTTGTGTGAAACGATTACAGTGAATAAAATGTAATGATGACAAAGTTGTAAAGGCAACATCAACGTTAGATTTATACTTCATGATCTGAAACTAATTTTCGAATTCTTTTATCCATCGATTTTTGTGAGCTATGGTATCTGAATCTGAATGTGTAACACCCATAAAAGCATTTCAAAGTTTGTCTTTATTATTTTTAAATTGATGTCCACTAATGTAAATGTTTCTCTTCGGAATATTGCCTAGGTTTTTACTCAAGTTGTGGTCAGGTTTTCAATCAAGTTGAGGTTAAGCAAATAAGCCAGCCACTCCAACAAATGAGAGTCTTTGAAAAAAAATCATTCTATCAAATATTTATAACTTTTATTTGCCTCAAGTGGGGTCGATTACTGGAAGCAATCATTCGGTCTTTGCTTCATCCAGCTTTCCTGTAGAGAGTAACTGAAGAGAACAACAGAAAAAAATCGGTCAACATGTATTTCATTCAATTTTCCTCATGTTGACTTAATGACTGGCATTTTCTGCTTTCCACACTTCCACACTGCCTCAAAATGTCATAGGTTGGCAGAAAAGGATTTTTTAATAACTCAGTTCTTGATACCCATCGCAGATCGGCGATGTAACATATTTGGTCTTATTATTTCGGTGCCAATAACTTTTTCCAACTTTCAGGGTTATTTATATTGTGTACGCCCTGACTCTATTTTTTTATAATCGTTTCACCCCGAGCAAGGCGTTTCACTGCCACTATTGTGCAGGGCGTTACATACAGGGGAAAGTGGTTAGATATAGGAAATGTCAGAAGGAGAGTGATAGACGGGTAAGGATACTGGGAATGAGGGTTGGGTAAATAGTGAGAGTTTTGGGAGAATAGATGCAAGTTAGTGTGATAGGAGGTGTCTATTGACACGCTTATAAAAATAATGTTGATTTGTAAGGATTTGGACAGGAAGTTCCTTTTGGGAAGTGGCCTTATGCTATGTGAAATCTAACAGAGAAATGAATCCAAATTAACCTTGCAGTAAAGCCTCCACAATAAACTAACCTAAGTAAGTCCATGAAAACTTATCGTACCCATCGGGAGTAAAATTGGAGAATATTCAGTCATATAAATGGTTGAATATCGGTTTTTGATCAGATTTGAGAGAATATCAGGGATATTGATTTCTGATATCGGGAAAAATGAGTCGTCTGAGAAGATCTACTAATGTTTGAGACTAAAAACTATAATTTTACCAAGTTAGAGCAAATTCTGCAACAAGAACCACGATAAGAGGGCTGAAATACTGAGTAGATATCGGAGTATCGATTTCCAATATCGAGTGGGGGAATCGGAAAAAATAAGTAGCCCATGACCTGACCGGAAGCCTAAAAAATATTTGTGTGAAATTTGGTGAGAATCGGATAAAAATTGTGGATTTGCATAAAGGACATACACACATACAAACAGATAGACAGACGCACACACACAAACATCTTGCCTTTTATATATAGAGATTATTGTTACTCTCGATAATTACACCATTCCTTTTTTTCTCTCAATGAATTTCTGCATCCTTCTTTTTTCTCTCTCTCTGACTTTATCCCCTCTTTTCTTTTTTCTCTCGCGTTGTTTAACTCATTCCTTTATTTTTCTTTCCTTCGCTAAACCATTTCTGCTTTTTTGCTCTCTTCTTTTCTTTTTTTTGCTTCGCATATTTTAACCTGTTCCTTCTGTTTTCTCTTTCTGTGTTTAACACATTTTTTCTTTTTCTCTCTCATTGTTTATTTCGACCATTCTTTTTTCTATCTACTTATTTTCCGTTTCCTTTCTTTCTCTCTAAAAATATCTCTTTCTTCTTTTCTTGTCAAAAACTCTCTTAAGAATTATCTCTTCCAATTACAACCCAATTCTATTTGATCGCCATTGTTGCCTCATAATTTTTCTTCTTTTTCAATATTTTTAAAAACTTCAACTCAAAGAAAACGATCATAACGCGAACAACAAAAATATTTTTCATGAGTTTATGATTTTATAATGTTATGTGCTAGAAGATATTGCTTAAATAATTGCATCAGAATCGCAAGACATCGAGACCGATAACTAGAGGAAAACCCAATAAATTAAAACCTGACATGGCTGACAAATGAATCGAAATCCTAAAAGAGTGACGTGCAGTTTTTTTCATTTCCATCTTGTTGCAGTTAGATATAATCCATTATCGAATAATATTGTCATGCATGTCGCCATATCTAAAATATAATTATAATTTACTAATATGTAATTAATAATAGAGGAGATGGTTTTCTTAAATTGTTGCAGATAGATTTTCTTAACTCTGTTTTGGGAATTATTTTTCTTCTAAAAATATATGAAAATATATCAGAATCTTATAAACGAATGAAAAAAAAAATTTTTTTTCAAGGAACCAAAACGGTAAACAATTTCATTCAAAACTTTTAAAATATCTATAATATATATTTTAATATATATCGTAAAAATAAACCACGGAAACGTTAATAATCTGAAAAAACATTAGTGAAAACATTGCTACTTTGGATCTGTAGAAGCAATCAAAGATTTAAAATATAGCTCACTAGAACGTTAACGTTTTTCAAGACTAAATACTTAACTCTTACCAACTCTGAGGAGACATTAATTATTCAGAAGTTTTTTATCATTCTATTGTAATTTTGCATCTCTCAGTTGAGATAATCCTATTTAGTAGAAAGCAACATTCAATGAGTACCCAGAGATTTATATACTTAGAAAACATTTAAAAAATGCAGTTTAGTAAAAAGAACATAAAATCAATAATACCTCGGGAAACCTGCAAACAACAGAAAATGCCTTGCTTCTATATTTAATGCAAGGCGAAAAGGTTTACTAGTTAAAAGATATTTGGAGTTCAGTGAGAGAACATACTGATATATATATATATATATAAGGCAGACACGTTATTTCATGTTAAATCTGATATATTCGAATTCCAGTTGAATACCCTGCATTCACTTAAGCACTGGTACCCTTAGAAAAGGTATTAATCCGTCCCTTTTCTTCAGTTATGGGTTAAATAACAAGGGTAGGACTTGGGGACCCTGCCCTTAAAAACAAATCCCAATGAATCTTGATACTCGAAAAGATAAAATATTACTAGACACAAAATCTTATATAAAAAATAACAACAATAGATTGTTGACAGAAAAAGGTATTACCAGCAATAAATAAATAAAAATTAGTTGGTAATAAATGACCCGCCGAGGTTGATATACCATAAAAATAAAACAACTAACCAAAGTCACTGTGGTCAAATTGAAACGGAAGCTCTTCAACATAGCTGTTATAGTAGCGTATGCACCGACAACGCAAAGCACTGAGGAGGAAATAGACTCTTTCGACAACATATTGGACAACGCCAAAGCCCAGTGTAAATCACAAGAAATTAGAATTATCATGGGAGACTTGAATGCCAAAGTAGGCAAAGAGAGAAGAGGGGTAACATTTGGCAACTTTGAGTAGAAAACCGCAATGGCCGCGAAGAAAGATATTACCAAATAACCAGGTAGAAACCAACAACTGGTTTCAAAAACACGCAAGATGATTATGGACACAGAGAAGCCAAAGAGGGGTCACAAAAAATCAAATTGACTATATAAATATAAACAAGAAATTCAAGAATGCAGTTGTTTACTGAAAAATATATATAAGTGCCGACTGCGGAAGCAACCATCTCCCAGTTATGTGTAAAGTAAAGATAAAGCTTCGGAGATTGAAGAAGCTTATTGCAGCACCCGGACTGCAATGCAGCAAGTGAATACCGGAACGGTGTGTGGGAGAGATACCAAGAGGAAAAATGTTAAGAGTGACAAGGGATAAGGGCGAGTGGAATTCCATGATTATCTACGTCCTGAAGGGACACGGCGCATAAAGAAGCAGAAGTGGTATTGATAGTAGTGATGATTTTTTTGTCTGGTTCTTTCCCTACTTTTTGTTCGTGTCTTTGCTTCTCATAGTGATAACAGTAGTGACAACAATAGTCTAGTTTGAAAGAAGAGCCCTTAGTTTTCCTTAAAGGTAGCTTGTCATATCTATCAGATCGATCAACAAATATATCAATAATATTTCCTGCATAACAAACATTCCGACAATGCTTCTAGTGCTAGCTGAAAAAGATGACAGAAGAAGGAACAAGGCAAGACAAAAAGTAAACATTAAACAAAATATAAGAGAAAAACAGATGACAACTTAAGACTAAGACCATGTGAGATACACAGACAAATTCAATACCCAATGTCCAGCAGAGTGCAATCAATTGGAAACTGACAACAAACAAAGATGTGACAAGTAAAAACTTTAGTCCCAGACACACACACATAAGGTTAATGTGAAATAGTTTCTATGAATTAAACTAAGTATAAACTTGATATGCAACAATATTTTAAATTTCAAGAGTAAATTCTGTCTATACTAGAATATTCTGTTGTGAATTAACAAATTTTGAGTGCTTAACAGATATTGAAAAAAATGCAGCTAATGTTGAAATCAGTCAGTTAAGTGTCATAGGTGATACACGATTTGGGCGATCATGTCTCTTTCGAGACATGACTGACTGGGCAGAAGACTATATCGCAGTAGGTTGTTTTGCCATTACTTTCTGCGGTCGAATGGTTGCCAGCCAAGGCTATAGAACCCAATCTGTCCTATTATTTAACCTATACATGAAGGGAAGAGATGGATTAATACCTTTTCCAAAGGTATTTGTGCGTAAGTTAATGCAAGGAATTCAACTAGAATTCGAACTCTGCACCTGGTTTGTCGTTCCGAGTCGATATCCACTGCACCACAACGCACATCCGCAATTTCTTGCATTCACTTACGCGCAAATACATTGGGAAAGGTATTAATCCGTCTCTTCTCTCTAGTTATGGGTTAAAGAACAGGACAGATTGAGTTCTATAGCCTTAGTCGTCAACCAGTCTACCGCAAGAAGTAATGTAACGTACTGCAGGATAATCTTCTGCCCAGTCAGTCATGTCGCTTTCGAGACATGATCGCCCAAAGCACTTAACTGACTGACTGAATGTTGATATGCTGTATCTAGTTTTCATATACATACATTTGCTCCATCAAATTTAGATTATAATATAAGTATTAGCACTTAATATGATTGTTGGGTTACAGTAGCTCAAAAACGCGATACCTAAGTTTTCAAGTGAATTTTTAGAATTATTGACATTGTTCAGGCAGTCGTCTTCATTGTTATTCCCATATACGCGATATTTTGGTAGTTATATGCTCCGGCTTTCTTCAGGTGACTGGAATTTCGATTCGATGCTTTTATTTCGATCACTAAGGTGTATTGTTTTCGTTCCGTGAGCCATGTCACTTCCATATATCTTAGTTATCTCCCTTTAACTCAACTTTCTAAGATTTTTTGTCCCCCACTGCTGTAGCCAGGTATTTGGGTTAAATCACTGGATCTAACCAACATTTTTATCCACTTGGTCATGTGCCCTTGAGTGGTTAAAAGCGTTGGCTAGATCCAGAGTTGAGTCAAAGGGAAATAACTAAGACATCCAGAAGTGACATGACTCATAGAACGAGAACAATATATCCCAGTGATAAAAAATGGGTTCGTGTAGAAATTGTAACGTATAAAAAAAAAAAAGGGTCTTAGGCATTCGCCTGACTTTTCTATGACATTGTCAGCTCTCTGCCTTCGGGTAGAGGGCGCTTTCTGCTTCCGAGCAGAGAGCACAAACCCAGTCGTGGTTCCGCCGAAGGGTAGAACCACGACTGGGGAAAAATAGACAGAGATTTTTTGGCCCAGCTATATGGCCGGGAATACCCACTATAAAATGACCATGTGTCACATCTGGCCTTGCGTGGGAAGGCTAGTAAATACAGAAATTGTAACGTATATTAACTGAAGCAGGACGGAGCGTACAACGGCCAAAACGTCATAAAGATGAAGACAACTGTACGAATAATTTCAGTCAGTCAGTTAAGTGCCATACGTAATACACACTTGGGCGATCATGTCTCGAAAGAGACATGACTGACTGGGGATAAGATAATCCCGCACTAGGTTGCCGTTACTTTCTGCTGTAGACTAGTTACCGACCAAGGCTATAGAACCCAATAAGTGGATGCAAGTAACTCAACTAGAATTCGAACTCGGCTCCCCGATTTCTCGTTCCAAGGCGATATCCACTGCACCACAACGCACATCCGAATAATGTAAATACGAACTCATCTCAGAACTATTGACGATTTTTTTTTAAAAAGAAAAAGTATTTCTTGACGCTTTTATTTTAGTTTTAATGCCAAGCTTATAGATTAATGTTTTCAAGAAGGAAAATATTTATTTGCACTAAAAGCTAAAATGTTTAAGCTTGTATTTCGAAGCTAAAATTTTTAAATTGACTGGAAGGATTAATTTTTCTAAAATAATTAGCACCTTTTTTTAGTTTTCTTTTATCATAGTCTAATTCTCTTAAAAAATCTTCAAAAAAGAAAATATATTTTTTTTTAAATTTATTCGGCACATTTATACACGAACAAAAATGAATAAAGCAATCCGGTTTCTTATCAGCCTTTTTCCAAGAACCTATTAATACTTATCGGTTTCAAGCTGTGATGGTAGGGTTTTCTTCGTTATTTCTTTTTAATTTACTAAGAGTAATTCTCCGTTGCGGTGTAGGTGTAGGTATTGGCGTTGTGGTGCAGTGGATATCGGCTCGGAACGAGAAATCGGAGAGCCGAGTTCTAATTCTAACTGAATTCCTTGTATCACTTACACACAAATACCCTTGGGAAAGGTATTAATCCGTCTCTTCCCTCCAGTTATGGGTTAAATAACAGGACAGATTGGGTTCTATAGCCTTGGTTGTCTACCGCAAATAGCAGTAACAATCTACTGCGGGATAATCTTCTTCTCAGTCAGTCATGTCTCTTTCGAGACATGATCGCCCAAAGCGTGTATCACGTACGACACTTAACTGACTGACTGAATTCTTCTTTATTTGTGTTTCGCGTCTCTTAATACTTATTTGATCATATCTCTCCACAACTTCCTACTCGTGTAAATCTGAGCAATATTTGTCTTTTTACTATACTTCCCATACTCTGTTCATCCAAACATTAGATAGGTTACTCTAGATTTCCGTCTGTCACTCTTGCCTTCAATAGCCTGTGTGTGTCAAATTTTCAAAACCCTTTTTTCTCGGTATATGTTCTTGAAATATCAATACTTTCTTTCTTATTCTTTTTTTATCATTTCACCCTAAGCAAGGCATTCCACTGCCACTATTGTGCATGGGTTACATAGGGGAAGGTGGTGAGAAAGAGTGGGTAGATATAGGAAATATCAGAAGGGGGGTGATAGACGAGTAAGGATGTAAATGGGAAGAGTGTTTGAGTGAATAGATGCGAGTTAGTGTGTTACGAGGTTTCTATTGACCTTACATTTAAACTCCGGGAGATTGTAGCTGTAGGGGAAGCAAGTATGTGAAAGGGAATTCCACAGGCGGGAAGTGCGAGAAAAGAAGCTGTTGGAGTAGAAATTACGGTTACATTTTATCGGTTTAACTGTAAAAGGGTGGGACCTAGTTTCTAATCTAGTATCTCGTGCAAATTCGTACAAGTCTAAGTATGCTTTTTGTTTCACTTTTCCTTAAAGCATCCTCTTTGGTTAAAAGCTCTGTTATGGCTGTTCTCACTATTCTTCTGTAGCACCACATCTCTGTTGTTTTGAATTTTCGTTTCATTTGAGAGGAACTTGTCCAGCATTCACTGACATATAAGCATACAAAACTGATATCATATAGCACATCAGCGCTGTTTCTAACGACATTTTCTTGTTTCTTTATACATTGCTTAGTTTCTGGAAGCCTGTTTTGATATATTCCTAGGTACATTCTGACTTCGTTGTCATATATCTTAATTTTTTAAATTTTATTTAATTATTTCACCCCAAGCAAGGCAGTACCGCCACTGATGTGCAGTGGGCTAACCGTAACGGAGTACATGCTACAGGCCCTTGATGAGTCTGACGAGGCACGCGCGGTTGCTCTGGACATCTCCAAGGCTTTCGACAGGGTTTGGCACTCTGGCCTCCTATGCAAACTACGCGGTTATGGTATTACCGGTCGCCTGCTTGACCTAATCCAATCTTTCTTAAATAACCGCAAAATGAAGGTCGTTCTGAATGGGCGTGCCTCTTCGTCCTACAGCACGAATGCTGGTGTCCCACAGGGCTCTATCCTGGGCCCGACGCTCTTCTTTATTTTCATCAACAACCTCCCAGATGAGATCAAGTCCAAAGTTGGCATCTACGCAGATGACACTACAATATACTCCCGCACCAGTAAGAAACCTGTCGTGGCGGACAGACATAATCTCGCTGCTGACCTTGAGCGGGATCTACACACTGTGGTGAACTGGGGAAAGAAGTGGCTTGTCAACTTCAATTCATCTAAGACCAAGCTGTTGTCTGTCAACCATTACAGACAACCTCTCCTGCCTCCCATAAGCATGGACCAAGCGATTCTCCCGGAGAGTAATACACTACGCCTCCTCAGACTTACCCTGTCCTCAGACCTCAAATGGAACCACTATATTGAATCCATAGCAAAATCTACTGCTAAGAAGGTTGCTATGTCGATCCAGGATGTTTTTTCCACCTGAATCCGTCCTGCATATATACAAGTCAACCATCCGTCCGTGCATGGAGTAATGCTGCCATTTATGGTCAGGTGCCCATGCCGTTCTCCTCAGTGTTCTTGACAGGCTCCAAAGGAGAGTCTGTAATGTGATAGGTACTGATCTGGCGGCTCGACTGCAGCCACTTCCCCATCGTCGAAACGTGGCCTCCCTTTGTCTGTTCTATAAATACTTTCATGGCTTCTGCTCAGACGAACTTAAGTCACTGATGCCTCCTCAACAGGTGTTTACTCGTGCAACCAGACTGGCAACTGGGTCCCACCCATTCACAGTCAGGTTAGCCAAATGCAGACGACAATTCTACTCCTGCAGCTTCTTCTCTCGCACTTCCCGCCTGTGGAACTCGCTCCCGTATTCTTGCTTTCCTGACTGCTACAACCTCCAGAAATTTAAATGTAAAGTCAATACTCATCTACTAACCACTGGACACTAGCTCCCTCCCCACCCCTGTATAACCTTCCCTTTCTCTCCACCTATGTATCTGTCATCGCACCTGCTTTCTATTGTTCCTTTCTAACTAGTTTGTACTCCTCACTCTTTTCTAATTAATCTTTTTACATTTATGTAGCCCCCTGCACATCAGTGGCGTTTCCGCCTTGCTCGGGTTGAAATGATTAAAAAAAACATAAGAGGGTAAAAGTTTTGGGCAGGAGACGAGTGAAGAGAAAGACGAATCAGCTACAGGGGGTGAAAGAGAAAGGGCAAGAGAGAAGACAGTTGTGAAGGTAGAGAGAAAAGAAAAGAGCAAGATACAATGGGTGATGGAGAAAGGGATAGAGTTAAGTGGATAAGAGCAATGCACAAATACGCACATCACAGAAATACCTCCCAAATAACGCTATGATATTATTGATAGTATTGCTTCATATCGCTAATATGTTATCATTAATTGAGAGGTGCTTCCGGGAGGTATATGGTGATATTCTCAGCGTAGCTTAAATGTTATGCAATGCCGCAAGTATGAGGATCGAACTCTACTCGATCATAATTATTCTCACAAAAGAAACTTGCTAACCATTCAACATTACATCATATATACTCTCGATCCAACCATTCTTCTATTGATAAATTGCTGAACTCTCTAATCAAAGACATGGCTGTTGTAGTATCGATTTAGTTTTAAGTTTTTGCATAATCAATCATGGGTAATTCGGTCACTGTATTTTCTTTTATTATTCTCTTAGAATTTAATATATAGTTTGATTGTGTTGTGCAACGATTTTTAATAGTTTTACATAACTTTCTAACTTTGAAATCGATTTCTAAAATTAATTTGTTTGCATTGTAAAAATTATAAGCATTCTCAATTACAGTTTTTATTGGCATTTGTCTATTATTTAATCAGTAGTCATAAGTTCCTTACTCATCTTCTGGAATGCTTTCTTCGCCATGCCAATTCACCTTCGGATTTCTGTGTCACACTTTCCACGTATTTAAATTCTTTTACCTGCTTGATTATAAGGTATTAAGAAACAGAACGATTTCGCTAGAAACTAGGAAGAGAGTACTGGATTGCTACGTGCTGTCCGTCCTTCAATATGGCAGTGAATGCTGGACAATACCATCAAAGACAAAGGGAAAACTTGAAACAACTGAAATGTGGTTCTACAGAAGCATACTGGATATAAAGTGGGGGATAAGTTCCATATTACAATCAATATATAAACTGACCCCCTCACTTTGTGACCACAGCAGTTTCTATACATTTAAATTCCTGAGATCGAAAAAGCACAAGAATGCATTCCAGGAGCTGAGAAGAGTATTAAGAAACAGGACAATTTCGCTAGAAACATGGAAGAGAGTACTGGATTGCTACGTGCTGTCCGTCCTTCAATATGACAGTGAATGCTGGACAATATCATCAAAGATGAAGGAAAAACTTAAAGCAACTGAAATATGATTCTACAGAAGGATGCTGCGAATATCATGGATCGAGCATGTGAGCAACGATGAGGTTTTAGAAAGGATGGAAACAAAAAGGAAATTAATACTGAGCATCAGGAAGAGACAGTTGGAGTTCTTGGGACACACAATGAGGAACGAGGGTTTGGAGAATCTGATACTAACAGGCCAGATAGAGGGAAAAAGAGACAAGAGAAAGCAGCGGATAACATATTTGAAGGACCTAATCAGGTGGATGACGGAAAGAGGATTGCATGGTGTAGCAGAAGGCGTTCTCAGAGCCACCAGGGATAAGGAAACTTGGAAAGCCATGATCGCCTACGTCCTGAAGGGACAGGGCACATAGAAGAATAAGTCATAAGTTCAGTTAGTTAAGTGCCATGCGTGAAACACGCTTGGGCTATCATGTGTCGAAAGAGACATGACTGACTGGGCAAAATATTATCCCGCAGTAGGTTGCTATTGTTTCTATGGTAGACTGGTAGGCAGCCAAGGCTATAGAACCTAAGCTGTTCTGTTATTTAACCCATAACTGGAGGGAAGAGACGGATTAATAATAATTAATAATACTTTTCCTAAGGTCATTTGCGCGTAAGTGAATGCAATGAATTCAACTGGAATTTGAACTCGGCTCCCCGATTTCTCGTTCCGAGTCGATATCCACTGCACCACATAGGACATCATAATTTCAAAATGGGGAAAGAAATCGAGAGGGTATATCAAAGAGCACCTCCAGAACTGTTGATAATAGAAATAATAGAAACATTGAATTAGAAAAGTGAAACAGGAACATTGCACAGAAATACAGTTCATCATCATTTATCCATCACACCTAAAGGTGCATAGAGCAGCAACTTTTTGTTGCTGTAACAAACTGTCTTTTACGAAGCAGGGTTGTTAGCCCTGCACCCAACCCCCAAACCTGGAGGACCGGTGGACTATTCTTGGTCCTTACGTTTACAGCACCGGGTATTCCCAAATAGTCACCTATTTAAGTACTGACCAGACTCGATGTTGCGTAACTTCGGTGATCGGACGGGAACCGATGTATTCAACACGATATACCCGTAGACTAGAAATACAGTTAGCATCTGTCAATTTAATCAAATTGTATTTTGATATTGTTTTTGAGTAGTCTAATTCCTTGGATGTGCGTTCGGGCGCAGTGGATATAGACTAGGAACAAGAGTTTGGAGACCTGATTTCTTATTTCAGTTGATTTTGTTTCATTTACTTATGAGCAACTATACTTGGGAAAAACGCTTTAATTCATTGCATTCAATAATGCGCAAATACACTACGCTTCTCCCTCCAGCTATGGGTTAAATAACAGACCAGATTGAGTTCTATAGCCTTAGTTTAGAAATCAGTCTACTGCAGAAGGTAATGGCAACCGAGTGCGGAAAATTCTTCTGCTCACTCAGTCATGGCTCTTTCGAAACATAATCACCCAAGCAAGTATCACATATGGTATTTAACTAACTGAATATCTTGGCTTTGTTTTTCCAAATCGGATGAGTATTCCACTCATTCACTAACATCTGAATGGCACTCAACTGACAGATCTTGTTCTGTCTATCTTGAAGGTAAGACTATATTACATGGCTATTCAAGACAGAGTTTTTTTAATGTTCTCGAAATTCTGTTGGAATTTTCTACAACTATTGTCTCTCTGTGACCCTCTGCCTACCAGTGGCAGTGCTGCCTTGCTTAGAGTGAGACGGTTATAAACATTTTAAAAAATAGTTTGAGTCATTTATTATCGAATTCAGATATTTTCTATACAATCTTTCTTTTCTCCAATGTGTTATATAAGAAAATCTTTTCAACACGTTGAATTAGATTCGTGCATCCATACATAAATCTGTTTCGACTAAAATCAATTTGTCCAAAACGACGCAGATAATTAACATAAATGGACTCCTGTCGACTTTTACAGCCTAATTATCCACTGATCTATTCGTTCGTAGTTTCATAATCAACTTTCAGTAATTTTTTGTGTTCTTTACGTCTGAAAAGTTTGTCCAGACGTTTATGTTCGGAATACAAAGAGACTCCATACCCCTTCAGTGAGGTAAGGCTATATTAACGTGAACATATTTTGAGGATATACGTTCGAACTCAAGTATAAACTCGGCACATATCTACCTATAACCTTTAGCACTCTGCATTTGCTTCATAGTTAATTTCAAGTAAGGTGGTTTTTCACTGTTACTATAGCAGGATAAAATAATACGTGACAACACAATCATTGCAAAAACAAAAGCAAAACTGAAATCTCATTTTATCAGATATATTTACGAAAACTACACAAAAATACATTGAAACACGAAAGAGTAAATTTATTGAATAAAATCCCCATTGGCTTCAACCACTGTCTCCAGACAACTTCAGAATCTCCTGCAACTCTTCAGTCCTGTTATTTAAGTTGGTTAATGCTGCCACAATCCTTGCCTTCAGTTTAGATTTGTAGCACACAAGAAGTTTTGTTGGTCTCTCGCTCAAATGCGCTCAACACAATAATCAAAAGGCTTGCAGGCTGTGGAGTTAGGTGACAAGATGTAATGGGTGATGCGGTCACAGAAATTGTCTGACAGCCATAATTAAGTTCTTCTGCTTGTGTGGCATGGTACAGAGTCCTGTTTCTAGACACCGAGTTTTCCAACAGCCACTCTCATGACTCAAGAATCAATAACTCTTCATGGTACTAGATGTAGGCCTCCGTGTTAAGTGTGTGGCCCTCACAAACAAATTCGGGAGTTATTTTCCTACCAAAACGTAAGAATGAGTTTTTGACCTGCCGCACCTTCGTAATCAATATTAGACTCATCCAATGAGTCCGCCTTTTATACACGTGGTATTAAATATTTTGAGTTTCCTGATTGTTTAAAGCTTCTATTACTTTTCTATTCGAGATTCCGGTGCAAATGCTAAACTGTACAGCATGCTATTCTGGTGGAGTGATGATTTTTTTCTCACAGAGGTGCCAAACTGACCCTACTATACTGTGTAGTCAACAATATAAAAAACAAGCAACGCCCATGCTCGAAACTAAAATTATGAATGGAGACAATTGGTCCATCGCATCATATATATATATATATATATATATATATATATATATATATATATATATATGATGCGTACTGATGAGCGGTGATACAGCGAAACAGATCTGTCTGCGGATGACTATATATATATATATATTCAAATAAAACTTCGAACATCATATGTGTCGTATGATCATTTCTGCAAGGAATAATCAATTCGTCAGCGAACAAATATTATTATGGAACTGACGAAGCGAATATTTCTCGCAGAAATGATCATATGAAACATGTGATTTTCGAAGTTTTATTTGAAAATATACACATTTCATTCTGTAAATAGATAATTCTGTTTACATCAAGTCCTCTACCTGGATCAGTTTTAATATTAATAAGATTAACATTAATAGGATCTCATTTAGGATTTTACCTACATGCTACATTCTGGTTGGGCTTAAGTATATATATATATATATATATATATATATATATATATATATATATATATATATATATTAAAACATTTGACAAAAGGAAAAAGTTTCATTGGAAATAGATTTGATTGTAAATGAAGTATACTTTAAAAGAAAAATCTAGGGCACCCAGTGAGGCACAAATTCATTACTCATTTGGAGATGGACTCTTCCCACATAAAAATTAAACAACCTGGCTTTCCCGAATATAGCCGTAATATTATCATATCTCTCTTACTTTCCGTTCATCTACACCTAGCCTAACCTTCATCTGTGGAGAAAGTGAAATCGACGAGCCATGTTCGTATTTCAGCCGAAAAGGGAATGTGACTTTTATCCGTTTTTTCTACTGAATAAGGGAATGTAACTTTTGTCCGTTTCCTCCACTGGATAAGGGAGTGTGACTTTTGTCCGTTTTCTCCACTGGATAAGAAATGTAACTTTTGTCCGTTTCCTCCACTGGGTAAGGGAGTGTGACTTTGTCCGTTTCCTCTACTGAATAAGGGAATGTGGCTTTTTTCGTTTCCTCCACTGGATAAGAAATTTTACTTTTGTCCGTTTCCTTCACTGGATAAGGGAGTGTGCCTTTTGTCCGTTTACACCACTGGATAAAGGAATGTGACTTTTTCCGTTTTCTCCACTGGATAAGGGAATGTGGCTTTTGTCCGTTTCCTCCACTGGATAAGGGAGTGTGATTTTTGTCTGTTTCCTATACTGAATAAGGGAATGTGAATTTCACGCCCTAACAGACACGTTGAAGTGTAAACTCACGTTTTATGGTTTAATGATATAAACGGATAAACGGCACAAAGATGAATAATTTCGGGGAATATTTACTGAAATAATAACTTCACGTGGGAAACAAAATGAAAACAATATATTTCAATAATGAAATAAAGGGTTTGGTAAGAAATTCTAAGGTTACCAAGTACATAATTATATCAACAATGAATTATGTGCCTTGACATAGAAAGATATTATGCTGAAAAGTATGCGTTATTTAAAATTAATATTGTTAGTTACTTGGCAGTGAACTTACTGTTGTACCGACAAGTGCATCATTGAATTAGGGTCATTAACAAAGAAAGAGATTATGCTGTAAATTAAATATTTGTAACTTAAAATTAAAGTTTTGCATCATTAAGCAACGAACATAGTGATGTACGTAAATATTCATTACATTAACAAGGAAAGTATGCTGCAAATGAAATATCTGTTGCATAAATTGAATATTAATCTCGATAATACATTTATTGATCTTCCAACGTGCTCGCTTTGAATGAGTAGCTTTCGCCAATAATCAAAAGTATGCAGTTTTTTCTCAAAATTCATGGATTTAGCCTGTCATCATCATTTAAACTCTACTCACTTGTGGCAATAAGAAAAAAAGAAATGGAGATTTTAGCACTTTTTTTAGCATAAATATATGGGTGACTTGGTAGCATGTTTGCTTGATCGCGTGTAGCATTTTTGTCTGATGCTGACAATTTGAGGCAACAAGTAATCTCGAGGCAGCCATGAAAAAAGGACAAAGCAGGGGAAAATACCAGATATAATATTTTCAAGAAGGTTTTCGCATTATTTATGAACGTTTTCTTTGCTTTAATGGACTTTTAAGACTTAATGTGTTTCTCTTGTCAAAAGTCTCCGATTTTGCTTAGAAGATGTAAAACGACTTTTAGCATTTCTCCTTAGAGGAATAGAAAAATATTTTACCGGATTTCTTGACTGTGCAATAACGGAAAAAGGATATCGACTTTCGATGTTCGAAAAGAAACTCTCCTTTCTTGGAGCAGTCCCTAAATTGATAGAATAAATCATTGTTAATGAGCTTGTGTGGATATTCTTTACAAGATTACGATTGCACACATATATATATATATAATTATGTGTGTGTTTGTGATTTAAATTTGGTTGATAATCCGATGAAATAGTATGACAATTGCAAAACGCCTTTGGTATTTTTTCTAAACCAAATTATTTTACATATTTGCCATATTTTAAACAAAACTTTTTCACTCCAATGAAAGCAAAAAACCCACCAAGACGTAACCGATTACTGAGTGTGAAGAGATATCCAAGAAAAAAAAAAACATAATTAAGCAAAGAGGGCAATAAAAAAAGAAACTAAGCAGACAAAAAATAACGATTAACATTGAATTTATATAGAAGTGATGGATTTATTTATTTTTTACGCCCTATCAAATTTTTGTATGTTATTTAACGCTAACACAGATGTTGGGATTGTAAGAATGTATTTTTTCT
This sequence comes from Ascarosepion bandense, assembly GCA_037127315.1. NCBI lineage: Eukaryota > Metazoa > Mollusca > Cephalopoda > Sepiida > Sepiidae > Ascarosepion > Ascarosepion bandense. The sequence continues at coordinate 659,262 of JBBBDQ010001704.1, read as the reverse complement.
ATAGTGATTAAACAGATTATGAATAAGTTCTTGCAAATAACAATGATTTTCATTTACAAGAGCTACTATCTAATCTATAGCTGGAGGGAGATGATATACGAGAATATACGAGAATATACGAGATATACGATGATATAAGAGAATATAATCAACTCGATTGGTATCCGAACTCAGCACTCCTATTTTTTTCCGTAAGCTATTTATATTGGCACTACTCAGAGTATTATTTGTCTAAGCAAGAAGAAGGAAATTTTTCGTTACACTTAAATTTGTTGCAAAATTGAAATAGTATAAATCTTAGTATTAAACACATTAATAAACTGCATTCAACATTTAATAGTCTGTGTTTTTATTGAACATGATGGCAAATAGTTGTTATTAATACTTTGAAAATCATCTAGCAGGAATTAGATTCATATTTTACTGAACCCTTCTTGACAATTTAATTTGCGACCATTCAAATTATTATTGGCATTTTTTTGATGAGTTCTAATTTGGAAATCCCACCGGCGAAATATTTTTCTGAAAAAAACTTAAAAAATTTTTTGTATTCAATTCAATGATTTTGTTAAATAACGTGCGTATGACTCTCTCTCTCTCTCTCTCTCTCTCTCTATATATATATATATATATATATATATATATATATATAATGAACATGTATAAACTACAACCTACTACAGAATTGTACATTTTGCTTCGACATTGAAAAAACAATGTCTCATCAGGTAGTTAATAACGATAGTAATAACCGTCTTATTGGAAAAAATTAAAACAAAAACTTTTTTAAAAACATCACTTCGTTTAAATTTTGGAAATCTGTTTGTACGAGGTAAGAAGATATTATAAAAAAAGGAAGAGGGCAGAAAAGATGAAAAAACAAGATGAGAAATCAAGAAAGGAAAAGAAAGAGGAAAGGGAAAGACACATATCAAACAAGAAGCAAAGAGAAAAACAAGAGAGAAAGTACCGAGAGGAAAGAGCCAATAAAAACGGCTAAGAGAAAGAAATTTTAAATTTAGGCTGGAAGTGAATTGTAGACAGATATAGATACCGGTTACATGTATCTAGGCTCAAATATATTTGCATTTTAAAAAAAAGAAGAAAAGAAACAGAAAGCAAAGAGAACAAAGAGGAAAAGTGAGAAAGGGAGAGAGGGAAGAAAGGGGAGAGACAACGGAAACGGCTAAGAAATAGAAATTTCAAACTTTAAACGGAAGTAAATTGTAGAAAGATACAAAGACGTATTCGAAAAACATAAAACAATTTATGACAAAATTCTTAAGGATAGTGGGTTTCGATCTTTTCTATTTTGTAGAACAATATAGTTGTTCCAAAAAGAAAAAGAAAAACAAAAAAATCATATGATGTAATCCTTCATTTAAGAATTGAAGTAGATAGACTGAACTAATTGGAGTAGATAAACTGAACTATCGCCCGGTTCATACTCCACCCACGTCTATTGAACAGGTGTAGAGGCTCGTCCCTTGTTCCCTGTTTAGGATGTGGTTTTCGGCTTTCTCTTTTCCAATCTTTTCACTTTTCTTTTTTGTTTATTTTTTTCAATTGGAGTAGATAGACTGAAACATCGCCCGGTTCACACTCCACCCACGTCTATTGAACAGGTGTAGAGGCTCACCCCTTGTTCCCTGTTTAGGATGTGTTTTCCAGCTTTCTCTTGTCCAATCTTTTTACTTTTTTTTGTTTATTTTTTTTTCAATTGGAGTAGATAGACTGAACTATCGCCCGGTTCACACTCCACCCACGTCTATTGAACAGGTGTAGAGGCTCATCCCTTGTTCCCTGTTTAAGATGTGGTTTCCGGCTTTCTCTTTTCCAATCTATTCACTCTTACGTAACCCCCTACACACCAGTAGCCTTACCGCCTTGCACGGGGTGATATGATTAAAAAAAATGAAAATCAGTTAGTTAATTTTAAACTAGGACATAAATTTCTTAAATTTATTGATAAACATTTTCCCCAATATTTTTCATAGAAATATTGTAAAACATAGTTATAGTTGCTCTAACAATTTAGAAAAAAATAATTAAATTACATAACAATAAAATATTTAAATTTTACAATAACAATAGTAATTCTACTAGTAATTTTAATTTGCCCCATAGTAAAAACTTATGTAATTGTAGAAACATCCAACCAATGCCCATTATCTAATAAGTGTTTAACAAAATCCATTGTTTATATGTGATCTGTCTCTTGAGTAGAAAATCCTAGGGTTACTAAGTTTATATTGGTAATATTATGAACTTTTTAAAAAGCATTTTTACGATCAACTCACATCTTTTTTTTTTTTTTTTTTTTAATCATATCACCCCAAGCAAGGCGATAATGCCACTGATGCGCAGGGGGCTACGTAAGAGTAAAAAGATTGGAAAAGAGAAAACCGGAAACCGCATCCTAAACAGGAAACAAGGGATGAGCCTCTTCACCTGTTCAATAGACGTGGGTGGAGTGTGAAGGATAAAAAAAAAAGTCATCATTTTCTAAATATTTTGGGAAGTTAAAAAGAAGAGAATAAAACACTTAAAGTTAAATGGAAAAATTCTCAAACAAGTTAAAATATCAAAATCAGTGAATGAACCATGTTCTTTTTTTTTTTTTTTTTGCTTGTAAGAAAAAATGGAAATTATTAAGTACATGAAAAGTGACATATATTTATTCATTTGTAAACCAGTTATAACGCGACAAAGGTTTTTACCACGTGGTGTCTTAAGGCGATTTGCAATAACTGATTTTATCGGTTTTTTTGCGGGGGAGGGGGTTAAAGAACGCTCACAATGGGGAGTTTTTTGAACGCTCGCGTAACGGGAATTTTTGAACGCGCAATTTTTAAAATTAAAAGAAATTATAACGTTCTCTTCCATGGTTATATGACCCTAATAGGTAATTTTTGCTATGGTTACACTTAGTCATAATTTCTGTTCTTTCATTCAGCAATTCATTTTTGTTTGGGAATAACGTAATCACTAACTTTTTCTGGCACAGCCTACATATTTTGCCACCGTTGGCGGTTTTCACTATACTCCATGTTATGTCTGGGTCTGTTACATATTTTAGTTTCAATTTTTACACGTGCCTAGCCAATTTTTTACAATTTTTATTTTTTCTATATTAAATGCAGACCTGTAATTGAACCATCTGGTATTAAAAGTGTCTTTGGTTGATTCCAAATATGCTTTTTTACCATTTAAGTCATGTACTTTTGCTTTGTAAATGACTTCTTTTGTATTACAAAGTCCTTGAAGTAGGCGTGTTTGTCCCTGCAGTTACATTCTTTATTATTGATCTAGTTTTGTACAATACTATTAAAATTTCTGCCGTTTTGTTTCTTTATGAAAATTTCTAAATTACCGGTACAGCTATAACTTATTTTGATTGTATTCCTATTGAAAATTTTATTTAGTTCTGAGCTTTTTGAAAAGTGTTTATCGATCAGTTTGAAAAAATATTTGGCCTATTTTGTTTTCTACCTTTAATATATATTTTACCTCTATGATATATTTTACCTCTAATATATATATATCTCCTCTGAAATATTTTGCCGTTATTTTTGACGGCAGGAGTACACTCGACTATATATGTCTCGTTGGATAAGACTGAGAGCTATTTATGCATTATTTTTTCTTGTTTTCGTACAACAGTAGAAATGTTTTTTTATCTGGACTTATTGGATGGTAAGATAATCCGAAAGTTTAAAAGTATCAATTAATTTAAACCCATAAAAGAAGACACATTTACTCGGGGCCGGTTCAAGAGTATCACGCCTCTCGTCCTGAATCTATGTCGCATCGTACTGATGCATTTGTCTCGGTTATTGCGGAAGCGACATTCAGATATTAAATGTCATATTTGTAGATGATTTTTTGCCTTTTTCTATTACTATTTGTGATTTTATTATTGACCTATAAAAGATATACAACAGCTTTATAATGATTAGTTTTGTTCGCTTGAGATTAGTTGGGTAAACTCATAAATAATTGACTGTTTAAGCTTTCAGTAAAAATGTTCCTCACTTCCGGGTAAAATTTCACCGAGACACTAAAGCGAAATCTAGGGTTGGCGTTGTTCTCATCATCGATTATTATTTAGAATTCGTTAAGAATATTCTAAAGGGGCGAATAATGACATGATCAATCGATATTAGCAAATGAATTAGCTTTTGTTTTTTTTCGGTCAATTCTCACTGGTACTCATTTCATTGATACTGTGCTAGACTGAAACATAGGTAAATACACCTGGACGTGAAGAAAAGGCTAGCTGGCTAGTCTATCCCTATTATGAATAGAACATTTATTTCTTGGGGCTCTACAAGTGTGACTTTGCACCATACTAAGTAAAGCTTAACAAATAAATGCAATGTCAGTTGCCAATCGCTAATCTCTTTGACTGGTATCTTTACCATGACAACCCTTGTTTCATGTTCTCCCTTTTCCACTCTACTCTCATACAGCTCTCTTCACATCAGCGATCTCTTCATTCTCTTATCCATTCTCGGACCCCCTGTAATTTGTTCCTCTTTCTCATCACTCACCTCTCATGTAACCCCTTGCGCATCAGTGGCAGTACTGCCTTGCTTGGTGTGAAATTATTATAAAAAATGTATGAATAAATATCATACCGTTTGATTACTTGATCGCAGTCAAATCTCGTAAACCTTTTTCACTGTAATAAATAATATATTCAATTCAATATATTTAGTCAATTGTTTTAGTCTAAAACCTTGTTTCTCAAACCTTTTTAGCAATGGGCTTTTTAGGAGTGAATGAAAATATCACAGTAAACTTAGCAAAATTTTAAAGTGTATACATTTCAATGTTAAAAAAGATGAATCCATAGATTTAAAAAAACTCACACACGCAAATATGAATATTGTTTCACTGTTTCTATCCAACTACGAGTATAATTCCGCCGTCAAAATGATGGCAAAATATTTAAGATAACTACACGTTAATTAGATAGATTTTAATCATAATCTAATTAGACCAGTACACAGTTGTATTAACATTAAAAGAGTTCAATACAATTATATTGTAAAACATTTGAATATCTCGTTTCCTAATGAAATATATATATATATATATATATATATATATATATATATATATATATACAGTCGAATAAATACACAACGGTTTTTATTATATATATATATATATATATATATATATATATATATATATTATTTTTTATATAACTTTAATCCAAAATGAAAAGCCGGTAAGTAAACCCTAAAATCCCGATCCTAATTAATATTAATTACATTAATATTAAAATTGATCAAGGGGGAGGGCTCAATGCAACTTATATACACATTCTTCTTCTGTGTGCCCTGTCCTTTCAGGACGTAGGCGATCATGGTTCTCCACGTCTTCCTATCCCTTGTGGCTCCCAGTATGCTTGATCCTGTTACTCCAGGCAACTCCCGTTCCGTCATCCACCTGATCAGGTCCTGCAAATATGTTATCCGCTGCCTTCTTCTGTCTCTCTTGCCTTCTATCTGACCAGTCAGTATCAGGTTACCCAGGCTTTCCTTCCTCATTGCGTGTCCCAGGAATTTCAGTTGTCTCTTCATGATGCTCAGTATCAATTTCCTTTTCGTTGCCATTCTTTCCAATACCTCATCGTTGCTTGCGTGCTCAGTCCACGATATCCGCAGCATCCTGCTGTAGAACCACATTTCCGCTGCTTCTAATTTTGTCCTCATTTTCGATGATATTGTCCAGCATTCATTGCCGTATTGAAGAACTGACATCACGTAGCAATCCAGCACTCTCTTCTTTGTTTCTAGTGAAATTCTTCTATGTGTCAGCACTTTACTCAGCTTCTGGAACGCGTCCTTTGCCATGCCAATTCGCCTTCGGATCACTGTGTCGCACTTTCCATCTCCTGTCTGAACACTTCCCAGGTATAAATTTTTGCTCCTGCTTTATTCTGGTATCCCTCACCTGTATTTGGCATTTTGGGTTGCACCTTTTGCTGATGACCATGCATTCAGTTTTCTTAAAGTTTATTTGTAGGCCTTTTTTGTCACTCTCTACCGCTACCTTCTGTAGGAGGTCTTGTAGTTTCCTTTCCGTGTTTGCAATCAGCACTGTATCATCTGCATACCTTATGTTGTCCAAGTTGTAGCCTCCAATAGCAAAAATTCCGATGTTCAAATTCGTTGAATGGCCATTTTTATAAGAAATTTCTACGAGAAATTTCTCGTGTCATCACTAACAAATTTTATTTGAAAAAGTCAAAAGACAAAATGAACAAAGATATTTTACCGGCAGAAATTAAAAAAAAATTTTCTTCACGGAAAATTAAAGGGGTGGGAATTATAAGAAAGTAGACAGATATCTATGTCTATTTTTATTTTTAGATTTTTTGGAAAAAAAAACCCACCCCTTAACTGAGTCGAGATTTAAAAGTTGAAATTTAGCCTTGTCTGGTCGAAAGAAATGGTAGGGGGAAGAATAAAAGAAAAAGGAAGGAAGTAAAAGGGAGAAAATAAAAAGTGGGGAAAGGGGTGGTTGACGGGGAAGTAACCTAAGAAAAGAACAAATCTATTTCCATAGAAACAAGGGAAATTGTTATCAATCATGTTGAAAAATAAATCATATCGGTTTTTAGTTTAAATATTATAGAAAAAGATTTTAGGAAAATTTGACATACAAATTTAAATTTAAATATAAATCTCAAAATTAGATTTAAATTAAAAAATTAAAAAATTAATTGAAAATTAATAAAATATAAAAGGTTGTTTTTACTGATTTTGTTGAATTTTAATTAACTCGAGAAATTTTCTTCCCAATTTGCCATTTGTCATCTGGTTGTAAGGGGGTGTGTACCATATGATTTTCCTAATTCTATAGAAATAGGAAAATCATCTGGTACACACACCCTTACAACCAGATGCCAAATGGCAAATTCGGAAGAAAATTCCTCGGGTTGATTAGGAAACACTTTTCGGAAAAAAAAGCCATTAAGTAATATCTTTAATAAAAACACTATAACATTAAGTTACAGCTGTATGAACAATCTAGAAAAAATTATAAAAAACCACAATAATAATATTTTTAAAAAATTCAACAAAACCAGTAAAAACAACCAGACAACAGAAAATAACAATTTTGACAAGAAAAATGTAATTGTAAAAACCCCATAGACTGTTCGATAGAAAACATGTGTTTGATGGAATCGATAATCTATCAATGCAAAATATCGACAAAGGAAAACCAAAACAATATAAATGTCTATATAGGGAGTACTAAAAACACTCTAAGGCAGCGAATTTATCAGCACACCTCTTCATTTAATAATAGCACATACAGAAATAGAACATCCCAATCGAGATATCATTGGTACCTAAAGGAAACAAAAAAAAAAACACCCACAATAAAGTGGAAAATTCTAAAAGAAGCTAAAACATGTAAGTCCTGAAATGAACCATGTTCATTTTGCTTATATGAAAAACTATTTATTATTAGATCCCTTAAAAATAAAAATTTATTAAACAAACGCAACGAAATTAATGTCATGTAGACATTGTAAATTATTCACATTAGAAAATGGATAAAACCTAAATTAAATAACATGATATAACCAACAAGTACATAAGAAAAATAATCACTGACGAACTAGGTAACAATTAAGCCAAAAATAGAATAGAATTTTTTTAAAATAAATCCCCCCTTTGTATCATGAAAATAAACTTTACAACAAATGGATATTTGGAACCAAAAAATCGCAGTTTAGTGTTTTGGGAAATAATCTTTTCTTTAACAAATAGACTAAAAAGGATAAGTAAGGAAAGAATAGGGGATTGGTACTCAAACGGAAAATCACATCAAATGTAATAAAACTGAAGGGAAAATGATAAGATCAGATTAATGGGAGGTAAAACATTAAGGAAGGGAAACAGACAAGGGAAGAATAGGGTCAAGGAAAAAGGAAAAAGGAAAAAGGAAAAAGAAAAAAAGAGGAAAAAAGTTGGTTAGCATGTATTCTTCGGGATCAAACCCCAAAGTGAATCTCCATTCTGATTGGCCACAAAAAAAACCCCACATACATTCACAGCAAACCAAAAGATTTTGTCATTTAAATGTAAATCATCTGCACAACCACACCAAAATTGACTGATGATGAGAACCTATCTCGAAACAGAGATTTCCATGTCGCAATGTAAAATTGATACATAACTATATAATTATATATATATATATATATTGTGTGTATTTTGGCAGCATTTTTTCATTAATGCAGGTTTCATTGAATAATATAGACAAGTTTTGTCTATTAATTTTGTGTAGGATCCGTTCATACCGTCTGATATACTTGATGGTGATGTCGTTAAAAGACAACAAAAAATCACAGTATTTGTTGAATTTTTTATCAGGTCTAAGCTTTCGGCTCACATAAGCCATTATCAAAGAGTAAATAATAACACACAGTAAACATAGAACATTTAAGCTATTAACAATAAAGATAATTGAATTGAAAATAGACATGTAGAAATTACTAAAAATCGGACCAAGCACTGAACCCATGGAGACTCCGTCACGTTGTATATATATAGTGTTGTTTGGATCAACAAAAGGCACTTCAGTAGTACAAGCTAGTAGAATTTTTCTTAGGATGTTGGGATTAATTTTGAGTGGGGGTAATGAAGGATTACTGTAAACATTTCTTATAATTATATCAATAGTTTCACTGACGGGTACATTAGTAAAAAGGTTTTCCACATCAAGTGAAGCTATGATTTCATTATTAGGATTTTCACTCTTGAGGATTTGGATTGCCTCTAGGGTTGACTTTATGCTGTATTTACTCGGAAGGTAGGGTGTGATAAGCTGGTTAATATGTTTAGTTAACTGGTATACAGGAGTAGGAATTTGGGATATGATAGGGCGGAGAGGATAGTTAGGTTTATGAGTTTTTATGGTTCCGTATATGTAACCAGGTTTATAGTCACCAATAATTTTAGGGAGTTTTAAGGAATTCTGATCAGCGTTGTTGGCACTAATGAGTTTATTAATTTTAGATTTTAGTTGGTGTGTCGGGTTTTTGTTAATTTTTTTAAATTTTGTGTGGTCATGGAGTATGTGGTTGAGTTTTGTGTTGTAATCTGATTTGTTAAGTACAACAAAGATGTTAGCCTTGTCAGCTTTTTTTACAATTATGTGAAGGTGGTTGCGTAGTTCGTGCGCAGCACTTTTTAGTTGTTTAGATAGAATTTTTGAGGAGTTTCTGCTTTTATCATGGCGATCTTTGATTGCCTCAGCCTTAAGTAGATCTTTCAGTTCGGGTTTAACGGTTATAAGTTTTTCATCTTGTAATTTAGTGATGCTTTGATAGAGCGTTTCTATTTCAATTTTTTTAGTAAGCTGGTTATACTTAAAAAACTTAATTCACTATACAATGGCACGATCACTCTTCCCAAAAAATTCGATAAATTCATAAATCTTTCCAACCACCAACTAACTAAGCACCAAGAAGAATTACTCAACCTTGGACCTAACTGCCATATATACCGTAAGTATAACCAGCTTACTAAAAAAATTGAAATAGAAACGCTCTATCAAAGCATCACTAAATTACAAGATGAAAAACTTATAACCGTTAAACCCGAACTGAAAGATCTACTTAAGGCTGAGGCAATCAAAGATCGCCATGATAAAAGCAGAAGCTCCTCAAAAATTCTATCGAAACAACTAAAAAGTGCTGCGCACGAACTACGCAACCACCTTCACATAATTGTAAAAAAAGCTGACAAGGCTAACATCTTTGTTGTACTTAACAAATCAGATTACAACACAAAACTCAACCACATACTCCATGACCACACAAAATTTAAAAAAATTAACAAAAACCCGACACACCAACTAAAATCTAAAATTAATAAACTCATTAGTGCCAACAACGCTGATCAGAATTCCTTAAAACTCCCTAAAATTATTGGTGACTATAAACCTGGTTACATATACGGAACCATAAAAACTCATAAACCTAACTATCCTCTCCGCCCTATCATATCCCAAATTCCTACTCCTGTATACCAGTTAACTAAACATATTAACCAGCTTATCACACCCTACCTTCCGAGTAAATACAGCATAAAGTCAACCCTAGAGGCAATCCAAATCCTCAAGAGTGAAAATCCTAATAATGAAATCATAGCTTCACTTGATGTGGAAAACCTTTTTACTAATGTACCCGTCAGTGAAACTATTGATATAATTATAAGAAATGTTTACAGTAATCCTTCATTACCCCCACTCAAAATTAATCCCAACATCCTAAGAAAAATTCTACTAGCTTGTACTACTGAAGTGCCTTTTGTTGATCCAAACAACACTATATATATACAACGTGACGGAGTCTCCATGGGTTCAGTGCTTGGTCCGATTTTTAGTAATTTCTACATGTCTATTTTCAATTCAATTATCTTTATTGTTAATAGCTTAAATGTTCTATGTTTACTGTGTGTTATTATTTACTCTTTGATAATGGCTTATGTGAGCCGAAAGCTTAGACCTGATAAAAAATTCAACAAATACTGTGATTTTTTGTTGTCTTTTAACGACATCACCATCAAGTATATCAGACGGTATGAACGGATCCTACACAAAATTAATAGACAAAACTTGTCTATATTATTCAATGAAACCTGCATTAATATATATATATATATATATATATATATATATAGTGTGTCGAGGCAGCAGATAATTTTCTGAACATATACTGTTAAATATAAGAGTGAATGTCTATTATGTTTAATCATGAGCCGTTCTAAACATTCTATTTTGGCTTTTATTTCAGTAAAAAATAAAGACAAAAATTCTCCAACTGAAAAAATTATCCAAATGTTGGAAAATATTTTTCTTTATTTTTACCTGAAATTAAAGCCAAAATACGACCTTTAAAACGGCTCATGATTAAACATAATAGATATTCATTGTTTCTTATACACTCCTGATCAAAAATTTAAGACCACTTAAAAATCTTTAAGAAGAAATTTTCTTTTACAGACAGATTTTAAACTCCTACCACTTAAGGTTACCAATACTACAATCTAAAAGGTTATGGAAACAAAAAGCAACATTCCAAACATTTTATTTAGAAATTTACATTGTGGTATTGGTAACCTTAAGTGGGAGGAGTTTAAAATCTATCTGTAAAAAAAATATTTCTTTTTAAAGATTTTTAAGTGGTCTTAAAATTTTGATCAGGAGTGTATTTAACAGTATATATTTAGAGTATATATATATATATATATATATATATATATATATATATATATATATTCACAATTGTTTTTATTAGAATAGGGAGGATTCACGCAGCCTTTTTTTGTGTGAAATCTGATTCTTCTGGCTTTTCGTGATTCTTCAATTTTTGGTCGAATGTCTAATAAGCAAATCCTCATTTCTTCTTTCGTTGAACGTAGTCATTTTCGATTCTTACTTTTCATCTTATTTAGGATTCTTTTTTTTCTATGTACCTTGTCCCCTCATGAAGTAGGCGATCATGGTCTTCCACGTCTCCCTATCCCTGGTGGCTCTTAGCGCATTTTCTACTGTAACGGCTCGCAGCCCCCATTCTGTCATCCACCTGCTAAGGCTCTTCAAATATGTTATTCGCGCTTTTTCCCTCTATCTGGCCTGTTAGTATTAGGTTCTCCAAGCCCTCCTTCCTCATTGCATGTCCCGGGAACTTCAGTTGCCTTTTCCTGATGCTCAATATAAATTTCTTTTTCGTTTCCATTCACTCCATCACCTCGTCATTACTAACATGTTCGGTCCATGATATCAGCACCATCCTTCTGTAGAAACACATTTCAGCTGCTTCAAGTTTTTTCTTCATCTTTGTTGATATTGTCCAACATTCACTGCCATATTGAAAAACTGACATCACATAGCAATCCAGTACACTCTTCTTTGTTTCTCGTGAAAGTTAGAAACTAGACATTTGTCTCTATTCCTGAGACGAGGTAGTATTTATATTATTTACATTATTCGGACAATTGTCCTCATCATTGTTGCTATTTGTACGACGTTTCGGCTGTTGTGCACTCCGGCCTTCTTCAGTTGCTCGTAATTTCGAACTGAGCCCTTTATTACAATCACGCAAGAAATGAGGATGATATACCCCAGTGATTATAATAACGGGTTCGGTTTGAAATTCAAAGCATCTAAAGAAGGCCGGAGCGTACAACGGTCGAAATATTGTACAAATGGCAACAAAGATGAGGACAATAGTCCGAATAATGTAAATACTGTAAGAACTAGATAATTGCAATAAAATTGGCAAAGGCTTTTTGGCTAATGTGGAATAAAATGTTTAATGCTTATTCATTTATTCAAATACTAACGCTGTAATTACACACACACATATAAATAAAAAAAATAAATACACACACACACATATATGTGTGTGTGTGTGTGTGTGTGTGTGTGTGTGTGTGTGTGTGTGAGTGAGTGTGTGTGTAGGCCGTAACACACTTTTTCTCGGTTCACTTAAGAAGATCGCGCGACACATTCGTGTGCCGTAGCACGATGATTGAATATCACTGGTTTAAAATATTGCAGAGATATAGAGTAGCCTCCTCATATCTGAATGCTATACACACCTTATCAAAATCTGAAGACCAGATACAAAAGGGTTAACAATATAAAATGCTGTTACTTTAATCGAAATATATTTGTAAAACATTTATAAATCATGAGAAATGTAGTTTATCAACAAACAAGTGAAAATTATATACTTTTAATTTAATTTAAACAAACATTGAAAAAGTATTTTTTGGTTGGTCATCAAGATAAGACCATGTGTGAAAAAAAAAAAACTCGACAAAAATTTTAAAACTAAGTCAGTGTGCTCATAGCTTCAGGCATGTAGGGGCCTAAGTAAGGGTTTAAGAACATGAAACGCCTACAGAATTCTCGCCTTCTTTCTTGCCATAAAGCCTTCCGGTTACAATTTGCTTTCGATTATGAAATTTGGGATGTGGATAAATGGAAGAAAGTGTTGTTTTCAGAAGGGAGAAAATTCAACCTTGATGACCCAGACAATTTTCAGCGTTACTGGCATGCAAAAGATGCCCCTCCCCACGACACAGTGGAGACAGATCAAATATGATCTAGGTTTCATTTTCGTATAATCGTTACAGGAGGTAAACGGACTTCAAAGAGCTGCTAGTTACATTGACCTGTTGTGAAAGGCATCGCTAATTACTGAAGATCCCCGTCTATGTGAAGAAAATGGATTTTCTAGCAGAACAATGCTACAATTCACAACACTCAAAAGTCGAAGAAGATTTTTTTTGTGGAAAATAACATTCAACTTTTGAACCATTCGCCGTGCTCACCAGATCTAAACCCAGTCGAGATCGTTTGTGGATGGATGGCAAAAGATGCTTATAAACATGGATCTCAATTTGAAACTGTGAATACTCTTCGTACTACAGTTTACGCATCCTTGGCGAGCATCCGAAGGAACCTCATGCAGAAGTTAATAATGAGTAAACCAAAGCGAATTATCGATGTAATTCACAAAAATGGAGGATAGGCTGAAGGTTAAATTGAAATTGTCTTTGTTACATATTTGTTCTGTATTATCTATTTTTATTTACATTCTTTTGTCTTTATGACTAACCAAAAAATACATTTTCAATGTCTGTTTAAAGTAACCATTTAAAAGTTTAAAATTTTCAGGACGTAGACGATCATGGCATTCCACGTTTCCCTATCCCCGTTGGCTTTTAGCACGCCTTCTCGTGTTTCACCATGCAACCCTCGTTCCGTCATCCACCTGATTAGGTCCTTCAAATATGTTATCCGTTATTTCTATTTTTCCCTCCATCTGGCCTGTTAGTATCAGGTTCTCCAAGCCCTCCTTCCTCATTGCATGTCCCAGGAACTTCGGCTGTCTCTTCCTGATGCTCAGTATTAATTTCCTTTTCGTTTCCTCATCATTGCTCACATGCTCGATCCATGATATTCGCAGCATCCTTCTCTAGAACCACATTTCAGTTGCTTTTTTGTAAATAAATTTCGATTAAAGTAACAGTATTTTATATATATTTTAACCTTTTGTATCTGGTCTTAAAATTTTGACTAGTAGTGTATATACTATAACTTAACATAGCTCTGGAAAATAACAAAGTTAGTATAAGAGTTAAGGAATTTGGACAGAATAGGCTGCGTTATACGAAGTTTCACCCAATACCACAAACTGCTTCAAAACTAATACACTAACATAAAAGCTTTAGTTATGCTCTTAAAAAGCCTATCAGATCAAGATTTTTATAGATGTCATGTATAGATCGTTCCGGACAGTCACCTCTATATAAGCTTCGATGTCCGGTGTAATGAATAATAGTTAGGAATTGTCAATCAGAGAGCCCAAATTCAAGCTGGGTACGTAAAATTCCCTTTCTCGCAAATACCCTTGCGAAAAGTATGAATCCATCTTTCCCCACAGCTATGGGTTAATTAGCAATACTTTATCACTAAATATTTATCTTCAAATAAAAATTCTTAAAATCTAAACATATTTTATGGCTTTAAATAACCTAAAATGGTTGATAAACTTATTTTTTTATTTATTTACATTTTATGGAATATAGATTTATAGAAACTACCGTGGACGCAAAGTGAGGGAACAGTTTTTACAATAATTTTAATATAGAATTGATACCCCTCTCTATATCTATATTATGGTTTCTTTGTTTATCAAATTCTATTCAGGTATGAATTCACCTTTTCTCTGTTCAGCTAGTGCTTACTTAGTAAGGCTTGTATCATTTAATCATTATTATCTAAAAAAAACAAACTATCATAATCTAAAAATATTTCTGGCTTTAATTATTTGCAACGAGTTGATAAGCCGTACAAAACAACCAATCAGTTAATGTATTAACTGTACACTTAATTTGAGGCGCATAAAAACATTCAAGGTATTAGAATTTCTTCTGTTAGTGTAGATTACTTTCATCAAGTGAGATTTTTTATCATTTTTTCCTGTGTATAATGACTTTGGCGGTTTTACTTAAAATTAATAACTTCAATTTTCTTTAAGAATTGCGTGATTTTTTGATACTCGATGTCTTTTATTAAGAAGAGGAAATAAAAAAGATTTCCAATTATTTTACATCGAAGAAATACGCTGTCTACACTGTCAAATTTTTATAGTAATACTATTTTTATTAATCGTAGACGATTCTATTGCGACGTGGACTTTCAGTTCGGATTGCTGGTTTTTCTAATTCGTCCTGCGCAGTTATAGAACTTAGACGATTTGCTTTTAAGAGATCAAAGAACACGATTACATTTATTTCACTTCTGGCAAATGCTTTCATGCACAGCACGGACGCTATTAACAGAGTGGATTTTGTGTCAATGAACTAAGGCAGAACCAAGGAAAACTGAATACCAAAAGGTATTTTATACCATTGTTTGCCCAAAAGAAGGCTCAAGAGACACTCAAGAGAGCTACTGGATGTGCTTGATGTAAGGGCGTAAAGAGATGAAGCAGATGTACAATAGCTTTGTCAATTTTGCCCCATTTATTACATTTTTAATTTATTTCTAAATATTTATACAGTACAGTAGAGTACTGAACAGTAGAGTTCTTTTTAATCGTTTCACTCCAAGTAAGGTGGTAACGCCACTGATGCGCAGGTGGCTACATAAGAGTAAAAGTTTAGACAAGAGGAGAGTGAAGAGAATGATGAACCAGTTACAGGGGATATAAGAGAAATGGCAAGAGAAAGATGGAAACATAGGTGTGAAGACAGCTGTGAAGGTAGAGAGAAAGCAAAAGATATACAGGGTGATGTACAAAGAACTGGAGTCAAGTGGTTAAGAGATGTGTATTGACATTGCATTTAAGTTCCTGGAGGTTATAGCCGTCAGGAAAAGCAAGTATATGGAAGAGTGTTCCAAAGGCGGGAAAAGAAGCTGATGGAGTGGAATTCTCAGCTGCATTTGGTTTATCTAACTGTAAATGGGTGGGACCTTGTTGCCAGTCTGGTTGCATGGGTAAATTCTTGTGGTGGAGGCACCAGTGATTTAAGTTCTTCGGAGCAGAAGCCATGGAAATATATATATAGAACAGCGAAAGGGAAGCCACATCCCGCCGGTGAGAAAATCGGGCCGACAGGTCGGGACCTATCACATTACAGATTCTCCTTTGGAGCCTGTCGAGAACACTGAGATGAGCAGCATGGGCGCCTGACTATATATGACAGAAGTATTCTATGGACGGACGGCTGGTTAGTTTATATATGTGCAAGATGCATTCAGGCGGAAAAAAACTTCCTGGCCCAGTACTTTCACCCAACCTTCCTAGCAGTGGATTTAGCTATTGACTCAACGTGATGATTTCACTTGAGGTTGGAAGATAGGGTAAGGCCGAGGAGGCGCAGTATATTGCTTTCATGGAGACTTGCCAGGTCCATGCTTATGTGGCGCAGGAGAGGTTGCCTGTGATGGTTGACAAATAATAAACATATTTGAAAATCAGTTCTGTATTCTGTACATTACTTCGGTTTGCATGTTGTAAGAGCACATATACATTATTATTTCTTTTCATTTTATTTTGTTAAAATCGATCGAAGTAAAATATTTCCTAGACGAAAACGGTCGATCCTAGACACGAAAAGATAGTGATCCTGGAAGCATACTTTCGGGTTTCTGTTCCACAAGGTACCATTTCTGGGAAAGAAGAACATCTTACTTTCCAATGGAATACGGAGAAAATGAGGATGATTCTGCTCTGTAGATATGGCATGGTGGGTCTTAGCTGTGAAAAGCTGAACTGGCAGAACCTAGGAATGTTGCGCAACTGAAAATTTCCCATAAAAATAGCGATAAAGAAGCCACTCAAAATAGAGGGTTACAGAATAAAAGGCATATGTAGGAAAGATAACGATTAACTATAGACTTGAACAGCTTGAATTTATAACAATTGGAAAAACGTTCCTTTGGTAATCCATTTCACAGAGCATTGGTACGCGAGAATAAGCTGCTAGTGTGGAACTTACTTCTCATTACCGGAATATGAAGAGAATGGCGGTGGTTTGCTACAATGTGCGCAGCATGGCAGGTCTTAGCCGCGTTGCTTAGAACTGGTGGAATTAAGGAATCTAGTTAGTCTGAGCAGTAACCAATCATCAAAGAAAGAAAATAAGAAAAGGACGGGATAGATAGATAGATAGATAGATAGATAGATAGATAGATAGATAATGAACAGACAGAGACAGATAGATAGATATGAACAGACTGAGATAGATAGATAGATAGATAGATAGATAGATAGATAATGAACAGACAGAGACAGATAGATAGATATGAACAGACTAAGATAGATAGATAGATAGATAGATAGATAGATAGATAGATAGATAGATAGATAATGAACAGACAGAGACAGATAGATAGATATGAACAGACTGAGACGGATAGATAGATATGAACAGACTGAGACGGATAGATAGATAGATAGATAGATAGATAGATAGATAGATAGATAGATAGATAGAGAATGAACAGACAGAGACAGATAGATAGATATGAACAGACTGAGATAGATAGATAGATAGATAGATAGATAGATAGGGAATGAACAGACAGAGACAGATAGATATGAACAGACTGAGATAGATAGATAGATAGATAGATAGATAGATAGATAGATAGATAGATAGATAGATAGAGAATGAACAGACAGAGACAGATAGATATGAACAGACTGAGATAGATAGATAGATAGATAGATAGATAGATAGATAGATAGATAGATAGAGAATGAACAGAGAGAGACAGATAGATAGTTATGAACAGACTGAGATAGATAGATAGATAGATAGATAGATAGATAGATAGATAGATAGATAGATAGATAGATAGATATGTGGCAGGGGCGATGTGAGCCCTGAAATAATAAAGATAATAAAAGAAGATGTGTCGTAAAACAAAAAAAAACAAGTGAAGGAGAGACTGTTTTCGAATAAATAAGATGTTGATAAGCTGTAAAGACCTTAAAATATTAAGATACGGAAATATTATTTTAGAAATACAATCCTTTTGTAAGTATACAAACGATATCAGATTACTAATGAGACGGTAATAATTTGGAATATGGATTTTGACACTACAAGAATCGAGATTGTAATTAAGGATGTTTTGATATAGAACTTTTTCAAACAATATCTCTCTAGTAGAAAAAAAAAGAACGTCAGAATAATTGATCACAAGGTGATCAAACAATAGCATTTTGTAGTGAACCTCGAAAACCAGTTAGTGAAAAAGTAAATTGTTTATTCTCGGAGTGTTTGAATTGTACTTTTAAAATATTCTATGGCGAGGTTGGTGTAGTCGAGCTAGGGAGAGAAGTCAAATTATCAGGTTGTATTCTCCACCACTCGCTTCTATTTAAGTGCGTGTTTAGAGAGCACAGATATTATGATGAGTTGATCCGGAGATGTATCAAAGAAACGGATCTGGGAGATGATGATGGGTTGACAGAGAGTTGAAGAAAAAGTTGAAAGGTTAAATCTAGGGAAAGTCGATGAGAGAGTCGACGAGAAGCACCGAGAGAAAGTCTACACTAAGCGAAATATCGCCGCTAACATCTAATAACCGCTATACCTACTACCACCAACACTATTACTACCGTTGCTACTACTGTGAATTCAACGTCAAAGGTTGTAATAGTTGCACTAAGAACGGACCAAAAAGGGTGAAACGAAAGCCGCATCTCTCCATTAGCAAAATTATTCGAAGTATTTGTGTTTTATATTGTTATTGTTCATATACAAGAGACGTTCATCTTTGTGCAACAAGAATTTTTTCTGTGTGTTTGTTTTTGATATATTTTTTTTAATCATGTCACCCCGAGCAAGGCGGTAACACCACTGATGTGATGAAGGCTACATAAGAGAGAAGAGATTGGAAAAGAGAAAACCAGAAATCTCATCCTAAAAGGGAAACAAGGGATGAGCCTCTTCACCTGTTCAATAGACGTGGGTAGAGTGTGAACCGGGCGATAGTTTTGTCTATCTACTCCAAATGAAAAAAAAAAGAGTGAGAAGATTGGAAAAGAGAAAACCGGAAATCGCATCCTAAACAGGAAACAAGGGATGAGCCTCTTCACCTGTTCAATAGACGTGGGTAGAGTGTGAACCGGGCGATAGTTTAGTCTATCTACTCCAAATGAAAAAAAAGTGAGAAGATTGGAAAAGAGAAAACCTGAAACCGCATCCTAAAAGGGAAACAAGGGATGAGCCTCTTCACCTGTTCAATAGACGTGGGTAGAGTGTGAACCGGGCGATAGTTTTGTCTATCTACTCCAAATGAAAAAAAAAGTGAGAAGATTGGAAAAGAGAAAACCGGAAATCGCATCCTAAACAGGAAATAAGGGATGAGCCTCTTCACCTGTTCAATAGATCTGGGTAGAATGTGAACAGGGAGATAGTTCATTCTATCTACTCCAATTGAAAAAAAAAAACAAACAAACAAAAAGAGTGAGAAGATTGGAAAAGAGAAAACCGGAAATCGCATCCTAAAAGGGAAACAAGGGATGAGCCTCTTCACCTGTTCAATAGACGTGGGTAGAGTGTGAACCGGGCGATAGTTTTGTGTATCTACTCCAAATGAAAAAAAAGCGATAAGATTGGAAAAGAGAAAACCGGAAATCGCATCCTAAACAGGAAACAAGGGATGAGCCTCTTCACCTGTTCAATAGACGTGGGTAGAGTGTGAACCGGGCGATAATTTTGTCTATCTACTCCAATTGAAAAAAAAAGAGTGAGAATTTTGGAAAAGAGAAAACCGGAAATCGCCTCCTAAACAGGAAACAAGGGATGAGCCTCTTCACCTGTTCAATAGACGTGGGTAGAGTGTGAACCGGGCGATAGTTTTGTCTATTTACTCCAAATGAAAAAAAAAAGTGAGAAGATTGGAAAAGAGAAAACCTGAAACCGCATCCTAAAAGGGAAACAAGGGATGAGCCTCTTCACCTGTTCAATAGATGTGGGTAGAGTGTGAACCGGGCGATAGTTTTGTCTATCTACTCCAATTGAAAAAAAAAAAGAGTGAGAAGATTGGAAAAGAGAAAACCGGAAATCGCATCCTAAACAGGAAACAAGGGATGAGCCTCTTCACCTGTTCAATAGACGTGGGTAGAGTGTGAACCGGGCGATAGTTTAGTCTATCTACTCCAAATGAAAAAAAAGTGAGAAGATTGGAAAAGAGAAAACCTGAAACCGCATCCTAAAAGGGAAACAAGGGATGAGCCTCTTCACCTGTTCAATAGACGTGGGTAGAGTGTGAACCGGGCGATAGTTTTGTCTATCTACTCCAAATGAAAAAAAAAGTGAGAAGATTGGAAAAGAGAAAACCGGAAATCGCATCCTAAACAGGAAACAAGGGATGAGCCTCTTCACCTGTTCAATAGATCTGGGTAGAATGTGAACAGGGCGATAGTTCATTCTATCTACTCCAATTGAAAAAAAAAACAAACAAACAAAAAGAGTGAGAAGATTGGAAAAGAGAAAACCGGAAATCGCATCCTAAAAGGGAAACAAGGGATGAGCCTCTTCACCTGTTCAATAGACGTGGGTAGAGTGTGAACCGGGCGATAGTTTTGTCTATCTACTCCAAATGAAAAAAAAGCGATAAGATTGGAAAAGGAAAAGAAAACCGGAAATCGCCTCCTAAACAGGAAACAAGGGATGAGCCTCTTCACCTGTTCAATAGACGTGGGTAGAGTGTGAACCGGGCGATAGTTTTGTCTATCTACTCCAAATGAAAAAAAAAAGTGAGAAGATTGGAAAAGAGAAAACCTGAAACCGCATCCTAAAAGGGAAACAAGGGATGAGCCTCTTCACCTGTTCAATAGTTGTGGGTAGAGTGTGAACCGGGCGATAGTTTTGTCTATCTACTCCAATTGAAAAAAAAAAAGAGTGAGAAGATTGGAAAAGAGAAAACCGGAAATCGCATCCTAAACAGGAAACAAGGGATGAGCCTCTTCACCTGTTCAATAGACGTGGGTAGAGTGTGAACCGGGCGATAGTTTAGTCTATCTACTCCAAATGAAAAAAAAGTGAGAAGATTGGAAAAGAGAAAACCTGAAACCGCATCCTAAAAGGGAAACAAGGGATGAGCCTCTTCACCTGTTCAATAGACGTGGGTAGAGTGTGAACCGGGCGATAGTTTTGTCTATCTACTCCAAATGAAAAAAAAAGTGAGAAGATTGGAAAAGAGAAAACCGGAAATCGCATCCTTAACAGGAAACAAGGGATGAGCCTCTTCACCTGTTCAATAGATCTGGGTAGAATGTGAACAGGGCGATAGTTCATTCTATCTACTCCAATTGAAAAAAAAAACAAACAAACAAAAAGAGTGAGAAGATTGGAAAAGAGAAAACCGGAAATCGCATCCTAAAAGGGAAACAAGGGATGAGCCTCTTCACCTGTTCAATAGACGTGGGTAGAGTGTGAACCGGGCGATAGTTTTGTCTATCTACTCCAAATGAAAAAAAAGCGATAAGATTGGAAAAGAGAAAACCGGAAATCGCATCCTAAACAGGAAACAAGGGATGAGCCTCTTCACCTGTTCAATAGACGTGGGTAGAGTGTGAACCGGGCGATAATTTTGTCTATCTACTCCAATTGAAAAAAAAAGAGTGAGAAGATTGGAAAAGAGAAAACCTGAAACCGCATCCTAAACAGGAAACAAGGGATGAGCCTCTTCACCTGTTCAATAGACGTGGGTAGAGTGTGAACCGGGCGATAGTTTTGTCTATCTACTCCAAATGAAAAAAAAAAGTGAGAAGATTGGAAAAGAGAAAACCGGAAATCGCATCCTAAAAGGGAAACAAGGGATGAGCCTCTTCACCTGTTCAATAGATGTGGGTAGAGTGTGAACCGGGCGATAGTTTTGTCTATCTACTCCAATTGAAAAAAAAAAAGAGTGAGAAGATTGGAAAAGAGAAAACCGGAAATCGCATCCTAAACAGGAAACAAGGGATGAGCCTCTTCACCTGTTCAATAGACGTGGGTAGAGTGTGAACCGGGCGATAGTTTTGTCTACCTACTCCAAATGAAAAAAAAAGTGAGAAGATTGGAAAAGAGAAAACCGGAAATCGCATCCTAAACAGGAAACAAGGGATGAGCCTCTTCACCTGTTCAATAGATGTGGGTAGAGTGTGAACAGGACGATAGTTCATTCTATCTACTCCAATTGAAAAAAAAAAACAAACAAAAAGAGTGAGAAGATTGGAAAAGAGAAAACCGGAAATCACATCCTAAACAATATGTATAAAAACATTTTGTCCTTCCAAAATTGCATCGACTTGGTTATATTTATTTTTTTGTTAACCCGTTTCTCACTCGACGAACACGCAGGTAGACCGACGGGGAGCTTCCGAGGTTTTACGATCTGATGACCACTCTCCAGGACCAAAACAATCACCACGTGGATGGAGGGTGGTATCGAAACCAGAGACTTGTGTCTAACCTGGACCATACCGAACTAATGGCCGGTCTGGTGGAGTGCGTTGGTCCAGTGGAGTGAGGATGCAGTGTTACAAATATGATCAGACGGAAATAGATAGATAGATAGATAGATAGATAGATAGATAGATAGATAGATAGATAGATAGATAGATAGATATGAACAAATTGAGATAGATAGATAGATAGATAGATAGATAGATAGATAGATAGATAGATAGATATGGTGAATATTTTTTGTCTGCAGTAAGTTTCTTCCTGTATAGTGGGTTATCCGTTCTAGAGAAACGTAATTGAATGTTGAAACAGATTAACTGAATTTGGCCTCGTTAGTAGATAGCCCATTATAAGTTATAAAAGGGGTTATAAAACAAGAAAATCAAATTGAGTATAGAAATAACATTTACATATACACAGATATCAATTAAGGTTTTTTTTTTACAAATAAAATAATGTCTTTAGGATAGGTCCAACGGACGTTAAAATGTTCTAAGCAATAAATGCTGAAAATAGAGTTTGTGCGTCTGTATATGGCAGCGCCTGTCAATTAGGAATGTCTTTGATGTATTCGCTTCTTTGGTCGGGTAAGCAGCTTAGGGGGCAGCGAAGAAGAAGATGAGAGGGAAAGGCGAGGCGAGCATAGTGGATCGCTTGACGAGGTTAAGGGACGTGCTAATTACGCTCGTACTCTCTCAACTCTGGCGATGCTTTCTGTGTCGGCTTTTTATTTCGTCTTTGTGGGTCCCAGCAGGTCATTTGGGAATTCACACCCGTATTTGACTCTGGTCTTCCCTTTGGCCGATAAATAAAATTCGCGTAGGCTCGCCAACAGGAATTTGATATTTATTAATTTCTGGCTTTCTGCCGGAACATATACGTGAAGCCGGGTGCACAAAGACCAGTTTTGGTCATTTGCTTTCTGGTCCTGAGAGTGCAAACATCTGGTCCCTCGCTTTGCTTGGTATCACCACACCTGTATAATGCTCAGGAGCATTTCAAGTTTAATGGTTAGAGTAACGAGAACAGTTTATGCGCATATCAGGGAAAGATAACGGTTAACCGTAGACTTGAACATCAAAACATTCCTACAGCCACATCATGACTAAAAAGACTAAACAATCTATCTAAACTTATTTATAAATTGAATTTTGTCTGTGTGTGTGTCTGTGTGTGTGTGTGTGTGTCCGTTACCTATCGACTCCGAAACGGCTTAACCGATTTTCTTTAAAATTTACACAGTTGTACTATTAACGTCTGCGAGTGTTCTTAGCTAGGTTTTGATGTCGAGTTACCCCCGATAAATATCGAAAATCGATAATCGAAGAAATCGGTTTATAGAAGGAGTGGTTCGATTTTAATCAAAGTTGATTCACTCATAGACAAAGACATAAGAAACGATATTCAGAAGCTTCAAGGTTGTAGTTCTTACAATAGTGCATAAATTCGATAATATATATATATATAAAAGGCAAGATGTTTGTGTGTGTATCTGTCTATCTGCCTGTATATCCGTATTTTTTCAGCCCTTTTATTTTAGTTTTTTCTTCGGGTTTGGCTCTAAGTAGGTATAATTGTAGTTCTTAGTCTCAGCCATAATACCATTTACTCAGAGGACTTATTTAGCCTTCAAAATTCAGTTTACGACGAAAAAACTTATTTGATATCGATACCAGGAAATCAAAATTTGACTTACATCCATTCATTCATCTTTCAGTCTACGGTTTCGATTTAACTGGAAACAACTATTGCTTTTTAGTCTTTCGTGCCAATGTCCAAAGAGTTTGAGCTCTATGGATTAATTTTAAAGCTTTCATTACACCCGAGCAACGCCGGGCTATACTGCTAGTAATACATAATATAGAGTTAATAACTTTATTTTAAATAATACATTTTAAAATCGAAGA
The DNA here is from genome assembly GCA_037127315.1 of Ascarosepion bandense. Classification (NCBI taxonomy): domain Eukaryota; kingdom Metazoa; phylum Mollusca; class Cephalopoda; order Sepiida; family Sepiidae; genus Ascarosepion; species Ascarosepion bandense. The sequence continues at coordinate 634,832 of JBBBDQ010001704.1, read as the reverse complement.
AAGTATTAAGAAAAATAAAATGAAAAGAAATAGAAATAAATCAAATAAACAAACTAAAACTCAAGTCTACATGCAATAAAAAAAGAATGAATCGCAAGCAAAAACTAAAAGAAAATTAGTTGTAATGGGTTTGTTGTCACTTTCCACAGTTTCCAGATGATTCAGTAGCTTATATGTGGAACCAGAACTAGATTAGAACTACAAATCACAATATACTGAATATGTCTACACTCTCTATTCCTACAATCAATTCTGAAAACTCCTCTATGATAGATAGATAGATAGATAGATATGAACAAACTAAGATAGATAGATAGATAGATAGATAGATAGATAGATAGATAGATAGATAGATACGAACAAACTGAGATAGATAAATAGATACGAATAAACTGAGATAGATAGATAGATAGATAGATAGATAGATAGAGAGATATGAACAGACTGAGAGAGAGAGATAGATAGATAGATAGATAGATAGATAGATAGATAGAAATGAACAGACTGAAATAGATAGATAGATAGATAGATAGATAGATAGATAGATAGATAGATAGATATGAACAAACTGAGATAGATAAATAGATATGAACAAACTGAGATAGATAGATAGATATGAACAAACTGAGATAGATAGATAGATATGAACAAACTGAGATAGATAAATAGATATGAACAAACTGAGATAGATAGATAGATAGAGAGAGAGATAGATAGATAGATAGATAGATAGATAGAAATGACAGACTGAGATAGATAGATAGATAGATAGATAGATAGATAGATAGATAGATAGATAGATAGATAGATAGATAGATAGATAGATAGATATGTGGCAGGGGCGATGTGACCCTTGAAATAAGAAAAGGAGATCTATTTTTAAACATATATTTAACAATTTTCTTCTGGTGAATAAAATTGAAGTCCTTGCCTAGATGAGTGAAGACTTGGAGATGCCATCTGCTGTAAGGTTTGATGTGCGGGTGGTGTAAGGCATAACGGCGCGGAATGAGAACTCGGAGAGTTACGTTCAAATTCCTACCGTTAATTTTTAACGTGTAAATACCATTTGGAAACGCATGACTCTTTCTCTTCTTCTTCAAAATATAGATAAGTAACAGGAAATACGGGACCCTATAAGTCTTAGTTGCTACTTCAGCGAGACACAGTTTTACTTATTGAACTTAACTTCGTTTGCATCTGTGCGAGCACCAAGTGATGATCAAATTCAATATCTTTTTTATCTTTCGCGACGGTAGTTGCTCACTATTGTTGTTTATTTAATGACTAGCAGTATAGCCCGGCGTTGCTCGGGTTTTATGAAAGCTTTAAATCTAACCCTTGGTCCTGGAGCTCAGACTCCGCCTAAAGAATATTTGTGTGAATTTTGGTGAGAATCGGATAAAAATTGTGGATTTGTATAAAGGACATACAGACAGATAAACAGACACATACACAAACATCTTGCCTTTTATATATATATATATATATATTTTCTATTTTCTTTTTTGAAAAACTTTAAACACCGGTCATATTTCCGTAATAAATTTATTTCAGTCAATAATTGTTGTTGCCAACAATCACCGACTTCATCAGACGGTAAGTCCTATCCGACTTGTTTCATGTCGTATTACTACGAAATGAAAGTTTAGTCAAGGCCAGGCGGAGGGGGAGGCAACATGGGATGCCCACTATCATAAGTATTTCCGTTTCCGTTTCCATTTACCGGGATATAGGGGGGGAGAAGTTTAATACAAACAAAAACAACACGTGACTAATGTCACCAGCAATATATATATATATATATATATTATCGATTTTCTACACTATTGTAAGAACTGCAACCTTGAAACTTCTGAATAACGTGTCTTATGTCTTTGTCTATGAGTGTATCAAATTTGATTAAAATCAAACCACTTCTTCTATAACCCGATTTTTTCGATTATTGATTTTCGATATTTATCGAGAGTACCTCGACACAAATCCTAGCTAAGAACACTCGCAGAAGCTTGTAGTACAACTGTGTAAATTTTCAAGAAAATTCGGTTCAGCTGTTTCGGAGTCTATAGGTAACGGACACACACAGACACACACACAGACAAAGTTCCATTTATAAATAAGTTTAGATATACGAATCTAAACGATATGTGAGACTAGCTTAATAGCAAATGCTCCACTTCATGGTAGATTAAAGCAAGTATGTTAGAGTTCGTCCATCACTGCTGATTTTTTCATCATTTTATGAAAACCAAATATTTCTCATCAGTATTTTGTGAGATTCACTGACGACTTATTTAAGCGTGGGTGAAAGTGAAATTACTACGATGAGGGTGGATGTTATTTTAGCGAAAGAGGCGGTCGATAATATTTGAGATTTACATTTCAGCTTGCGCCTAATCTTAAACCAGTTAATTCATCGAATTCCCCGGCAACAGCAACAGAATAGATGTATCTAGGCAAAATAGGCACGAGCAATCGATCTAAACCCAACAGCCGATGCGCGTTCAAATTAATAGATGGAGAGTGAAACTAATGTAAACCATAAAACACTTTTTTCTTTTCGAGCAAATTAGATGTTTGTGTCTTACCATTCTCGGTTTTTTCTGATGTCAAATTTTCAAAAATGAGTCAGATAATCTTGCTAAGGACTCATCGGTAAAGCAGCTCACGAATCGCTTTGACAATTATTTGTGTTAGTAAAAAATGTTTGCTTGATAGAGTGGACTACCCAAAAACAGGTCAAACGATCGTGAAAAAGTTGTCACTGAGTTAGTAATTGTTTTTTCTGACCGAGCTAACAAGATAAAGAACTCTGTTCACTATAAGATAGTGGTCAATAGCAAACGAACAAAGAAAGACATGGGGAGACCTAAAGAGGGAAATGGAACCCCCTCGCGACGCTTCGAAAATGTAGGCTTAGACTTTTTGCTTCTCTTCACTTAACCTCATTTCTGTCTTCAGCAGGAGGTTGGAATCAGAATAAAATTTGCCTACTGCTACAAGGATTTATGCAGTGGGTAACAATCTAGCCAAAGAGTTTTTTTTTTTACCAGAAGCGTTTCATTGGAAGAAGCTGCATCGGAATCGGTGTCTTGTCTGAGGTGCAACGCTACAAGTGTTTACTATCCGTAATGTCTAGGAAGAAGAAACAAAGGAAAATGGTGTCGTCATCATTATTAGCCACTCTGCTGTCATCGTGTCACTCACTTTAGTGCCATATATGATTCACGCTAGGGCGTTCATGTGTCTTTCGATCCATAACGGAACTGAACATTTTTCTGCAGTAAGTTTCAGTTTCTTCTGTAGTCGACTGGTTGCCAACTAAACCTATAAAACCCAATGTGTCTTGCTATTCAACCAACAGCAAGAGGGATAAAATATGAATTAATCCCTTTCCCAAGGGTATTTACGCGTAAGTGAATGCAGCAAATTTAACTGGAAGTCGATTCAGGTCTCCGATTTCTTATTCCGAGCTGATATCCATTACACCACGATACACATCCGTCATCATAAGCCAGTCAGTCAGTTAAGTGCCATGCGTGAAACACGCTTGGGCGATCATGTCTCGAAAGAGACATGACTGACTGGGCAGAAGATTATCCCGCAGTAGGTTGCCATTGCTTTCTGTGGTAGAGTGGTTGCCAGCCAAGGCTATAGAACCCAATCTGTCCTGTTATTTGACTCATAGCTAGAAAGGGAAGATATGTATTATATTATTATGTAGTAATAAGTGGGGGGGTCAGTTTATTACTTCATAACAATATAAAACTGATCCCCCACTTTATGCCCAGTAGAAGCCTTAATCATATGTTCAACGATTATATTCAGTCAGTCAGTTAAGTGCCATGCGTGAAACACGCTTGGGCGATCATGTCTCGAAAGAGACATGACTGACTGGGCAGAAGATTATCCCGCAGTAGGTTGCCATTGCTTTCTGCGGTAGACAGGTTGCCAGCCAAAACTACAGAACCCAATCTGTCCTATTATTTAACCCATAACTGGGGGAAGAAACGGATTAATACCTTTCCCAAGGGTATTTGCGCGTAAGAGAATGCAATGAATTCAACTAGAATTCGAACGCGGCTCCCCGATTTTTCGTTCCGAGCCGATATCTACTGACCCACAACGCACATCATAAGTACTGAAACCAAAACTTTTGTCTAATCTGTCTCTTGTAAAGGAATAAGAAGTCAGGTATATTTTATTAAGCTCCAATGTCAGAGTCATCATCCACTTAACAGTTAATAGGACTATTAAAAACATTAGAGTCTTTTTGAAGTAAAGTAAGTTTCGTTTTATCTACGAATATTTTCCTTTACCAAGCGTTCATAGATTTTAAAGTAATTTGTTATTGGGCATATATTCGTCTGCATCCATTTATAGACGAATATATGTGTTTGTTTTTTGTGATTTTCCTGACATAAAACATTTAATGTGATGCCTCTGCATAAGAAAGTATGATAAACTTACGAAATCAAGTAATTTTAGAATTAGAGTAGATGAAATGAAAGCTTATTTGCTGAGAACTAATTTAATTGAGTTAATTTCAAAATGAGTTACTCGTCTATTTTTATATATAATTTTACCATCAAGCGAAGCAACAAAGACATCAGCACACAAGGGATCAATAATTGTTAGATAATATGAGAAAACCTATTAAGGAGAGAGGACCATAAAAGAATAGGCATTAAGAAGACAAAAGTTAACGATTGGCATTTTATTCAACCAGTAGAACAATGTTGACTGGAAAGCCAAAAGCCGGAACAGATTCCTTCAAGGGAGAAATACCGTAGAAGAAATTATTATTATAAAATTTACGTTACTTCTTCTTCTTCTTCTTCTTCTTCTTCTTCTTCGTCTTCTTCTTTGTGCCTTGTCCTTTCAGGATGTAGGCGATCATGACTTTCCACGTTTCTCTATCGCTCTTTGGCTCTTAGCACACTTTCTCCTGTCACACCGTGAAATCCCCGTTCTGTCATCCACCTGATCAGGTCCTCCAAATATGTTATCCGCTGCTTTCCCCTATATATTTTCCCTCTATATGGCCTGTTAGTATCAGGTTTTCCAAGCTCTTATTCCTCATTGCATGTCCCAGGAACTTTATCTGTATCTTCCTAATGCTCAATATAAATTTCCTTTTCGTTTCCATCATTTCTAAGACGTAATCATTGCTCATATGCTCGATCCATGATATCCGCAGCATCCTTCTGTAGAACCACATTCGTTATACCAATTCGCCTTCGGATCTCTTTGTCGCACATCCCGTCTTCTGTTAGAATACTTTCTCGGTATTTAAATTTTTGTACCTACTTGATTTTAGTATTCCACACCTGTATTTGGCATTTTCGGCTGCCCTTTTTGCTGATGACCATGCATTCGGTTTTCTTGCAGTTTATTTGTATTCCTTTCTTGTCTCTATCTCATCCTTCTAGACATTTCAACTACAGAATTAAGAAATCATGTCACTAATGTAATATTGAGCTTAAATTAATATGGTCTATGTTTCAAATATGAAAACTCATCTGAACAATTACCATGAAAAGCGTTTCCGTTTTGATAAGAATTTCATCTTTCTAATTTTCAAACTTTTAATTCTATTAACGACCCATTTTTATAAAACTGTAATTTAGTTTTATTCCTCGACTGAGTTAAGGAAATACGGAGTTTATCAAAAGTGTAATTGATATCATTAAATAAGCTTATAATTAATTTCGGTAGATGTGGTCTTCCGGCCTCCAAGTGGTGCCTGGAATGGATCATTGTTGTTTCTTTCATGAGACCATCAAAGATGTAACTGATGTCTAATTGATTACTACCATATCATGTTGCAACACTGGTTCTCGTTCGGTTATCGACGTCAACATTGAGACTGATGAGTACCTAGATGGGTCATCACTTGGGAATACCAGATGCTGCAAGCTTGAAAGTGTGGCTGGTGTGATTTTGAACAGCTGGAAATGAGAAATCTGAAAAATGTGTTCGAATTCATTATATTCACTTGTGGGAAAGATATGAATCGATCTCTTCTTTCTCAGCTATGTGTTACGTAGCAAGATAGGATTGGATCTATATCCTTGCGAGAAAATAATCCTAACGAACTCAACTAGTATCTTCGATGTTTCATTCCAAACCATTGGTACTTGGGAAAGGTATTAATCCGTCCCTTTCCCCAGTTATGGGTTAAATAATAGAACGGTTTGGGTTCTATAGCCTTGGCTGGCAATCAGTATACCGCAAAAAGCAATGGCAACGTACTGCAGGATAATCTTTTGCCTAGTCAGTCATGTCTCGAAAGAGACATGATCGCTCAAAGCGTGTATCACGTATAGCACTTAACATACTGACTGACACTTGGAAAAGTGGTCTTCACTTTACATCACGCCAAAAGTACCTGCCAGGCTTTGTCTTTACAAGAGTTCTTCTTCTATGTGCCTTGTTCTTTCAGAAGGTAGGCGATCATGGCCTTCCACGTCTCCCTATCCCTAGTGGCTTCTGCACACTTTCTCCTGTAAGACCATGCAACCCCCATTCTGTCATCCACTTGATCAGGTCCCTCAAATATGTTATCCGCTGCTTTCCTCTGTCTCTTTTTCCCGCTATCTGGCCTGTTAGTATTAAGCTCTCCAAGTCCTCCTTCCTCATTTCATGTCCCAGGAACTTTAGTTGTCTCTTTTTGATGCTCAATACAAGAGTTAGATTAGAATAAAACTGATTACTTTCCACCCTACAATCTCTTTTCCCACAGGCATATATTTCAAAATCTATATTAGGTTGTCCCAAAAATTAGTAAACATTTGCAAAAAATTGAAATTTTACTCGCCAAGTAATCTAAAGTTACCAGAAAACACTTGCAAAAAATTGAAATTTTACTCGCAAAAACAACAAAAATTATTGCTCAACATAAAGACTATCATTTTCCAAGACTTTCTGCCATCGATCTGCAAGCTTTCGGATCTGGTCAATGTACAATTCAGCCGGCTTCGAATCAAAGAATTCTTGACTTCATCAAACGAGTCGAATCGGCGGCCCTTCAGAAAGTGTTGCATTGAGCGGAAAAGGCCGTAATCTGATGGAGCACTGTCAGGTGCTGGATGTGGCAGAACTTTAACACCGTCCAGCTCTTCAGATTTGTCTTTGGTCTTCCTGGCGGTGTGTGGCTTGGCATTGTCCTGTTGCATCAAAGCCCACTTTCGGTTGATCAGAGCCGGGTACTTTTGCTTCAACTTTTCGTAGACCTGCTCAAGTTGCTGGCAGTAAAGTTCGGCACTGATGGCACGACGATTCGTAACCAACTCAAAATGCACGATTCCTTTAAAGTTTCACCAAACGCACAACATGACTTTCTTGCCGAATCGATCTTGTTTTGGAACCGACGGTGGCTCTTGCCCTTTCTGAACCCATCGCTTGTCTCGATTGTCCTGGACCAGATAGACCCATTTCGCATGTGTTCGCAAACTTTTGGGACAACCTAATAGTTTCTTTATCGCTATTTCGAGGAAAAATATTCTCACAAATTACATTTCTTAGTTTCCATCTTTATAGATAAGATCCACTATGCCATGTACACATAGATCGAGTCATCCTCATTCTCTTCCTTTTCTACTAGTAAGGAGGAAGCTCAACGGCTTAGCATCTCGGAGAAGGAAAATCAGTTTAAACATAGGTTCTTTCACGCTATCTTTCCTTATAATTGACCATTGCTGCAGTGTAGATCTCCTACGCTCTCCCAGGAAATCGTGGTCGCGAATTAGTAGTCAATTATTATTAGTCAATAATTATTTCGAGATAGCACTGCCTCCATAATCACTACAATGTAAACCAATTCAATTATAGTGTCAACTGATATCTACCGTACATATTCTCAGAATCTGAACTCCTTACCTCTTTGTTTCTTGTTATTTAGTAACTCTGCACCTTGAGTTGCTCTAGATGCAATATATTTCTGTGACCGAAAGAAATATGATTGATATCATCAGCAGAACTAACAGAAATGTGGTCGACGTCGAAAGCAGAGAGTATACACAAGACCGGCGGAAGTGTGATTACATCAAAGGCAGTCGGCTTCAAACGCAATAATCGGCAAAAATGATTGACAGATGTGCCTAGCCACAGATGACACAAGCGAAACCTCGAGAAGGCAAAAGAAGTGGAAATTTAAGCTTAAATAAGATGGGAGATTTTTCGAGAAAGCTTAGAACACCGGGAGAAGATCGAAAGAACGCAGAAAAAGAGGAGAAAATTTGACAACACACGAAAGTCAACAACTCCTGACAACCCTTTCGTGTGAGCGTGATTCCCTCTCACTGCCACTCTACACAACCGTCACCAACGAAGAATAAAAATATAAGTTTATATTTTTTATATATACTTGTTGTTCGTCGTTACCGATCAGAACTATCGTCATCGTTGGAGAACCAGGCTTTATACTTCATAGAGAATTATATTGAATTTATAATATAAGTATATTTCGTGGTGTATTTAACCAATCTTTGAGGTGATTTCATTAGCCTTGGTTTTTTCCTAACGCTGCTGATAATAAATTAAGCAAGATACTGAAGCAATACAGCGAAATATAATTGACGAGTTCTTTAAATATTAAAATAAAGTGAATACTAATTGTTGACTGCTAGTTTACGAACATGAGTGCGCAAATTAATTAGGGCAAGATAGTGCATGGTCATCAGCAAAAGATACAACCCAAAATGCCAAATACAGGTGGGGGATAACAGAATCAAACAAGTCCAAGAATTTAAGTACCTAGGAAGTGTTCTAACAGGAGATGGAAAGTGCGACACGGAGATCCGAAGGCGAATTGACATGGCAAAGGACGCGTTCCAGAAGATGAGCAAAATACTAACACACAGGAAGATCTCAATAGAAACGAAGAAAAGAGTGCTAGACTGCTACGTGATGTCAGTTCTTCAGTACGGCTGTGAATGCTGGACAATATCATCGAAAATGAGGAAAAAACTGGAAGCGGCCGAAATGTGGTTCTACAGAAGGATGCTACGGATATCGTGGACTGAGCATACAAGCAACGACGAAGTGTTAGAAAGAATGGCAACAAAAAGGAAATTGATGCTGAGCATCAGGAAGAGACAACTGAAGTTCCTGGGACATGCAATGAGGAAGGAGAGCCTGGAGAACCTGATACTGACTGGTCAGATAGAAGGAAGGAGAGACAGAGGAAGGCAGCGGATAACATATCTGCAGAGTCTGATCAGGTGGATGACGGAACGGGGGTTGCCAGGAGCAACAGGAGCAAACATACTAAGAGCCACAAGGGATAGGGAGACGTGGAGATCCATGATCGCCTACGTCCTGAAGGGACAGGGCACATAGAAGAAGAAGAAGAAGCCTGATGAAACATCCCCTCTCTTTCTGTATCTCTGTCTCTCTCTCTCTCTGTCTCTCTGTCTCTCTCTCTCTCTCTCTCTCTCTCTGGGCTGGTTTTGAGTTCAGTGTTTGCCCTTCTAGAGTAATTTCTAATAAGTGAAAAAGACTAGCACTCACCATGCCATTTAAGCTATATAAAGAGGGAGAGAGATTCATGCCTTTTCTAACAGTATTAGTAGAATGTGAATGAAACTGACGCGGTCAAAATTTGAACTCCGCTTGCTAATTCCAATTGACCCGCTGATAATCGTTTCTCTGTGGATGTGCCTTGTGGTGCAGTGGATATCTTCTTGGAACGAGAAATCGAGAAGCCGAGTTCGAATTCCAGTTGAATCTCCTTGCACTCACTCACGCTCCTCTCCAATTATGGGTAAAATAACAGGACAGATTGGGTTCTATAGCCTTGGCTAGCAACCAGTCTACCGCAGAAAGCAATGGCAACCTACTGCGGGATAATCTTCTGCCCAGTTAGTCATGTCTCTTTCGAGACATGATCGCCCAAGCGTGTTTCACGTATGGCACTTAACTGATTGACTGAATATAATAGTTAAAAATATGATTAAGGCTTCTACTGGGCATAAAGAGGGGGATCTGTTTTATATTGTTATGAAGTAATAAACTGACCCCCCATTAATTACTACATAATAATATAATACATATCTTCCCTTTCTAGCTATGAGTCAAATAACAGGACAGATTGGGTTCTATAGATTTGGTCGGTAAACAAGTCTACCGCAGAAAGCAATGGCAACCTACTGCGGGATAATCTTCTGCCCCAGTCAGTCATGTCTCGAAAGAGTCATGATCGCCTAAACGTGTATCGCATATGGCACTTAACTGACTGAGTGGCACCAGTATATTGGCTACGGATTGAACTTAAAAAAAATGGAAACATTTGTTTTATATTTGTCTCTTTTTGCACTAATGAATAATAAAAAAAAGAAGCATTTTTAAAAATAGAATTAAAAATGTAACCATACTATTGTCTGTTAATAATTCTGTATTTTTATCACAAAAGAAAATAAGAAAATGACTTCAAATAGATGTAATCTTAGACCTTCGTAGCAGTTTTACGAGATGAGACATTGCTATTATTCATTTGGGTTCATTTGTAATCTGTTACTGATATCATTAATTAAGATTTCAAAGCAAGCATAAAGCCAGTAAATCTTGGAAATCTGTAGTGAATCATTGCCATTGAAACAACTCTTCTCGGCTCAATTGTTTTTATCTTTATGTTTTTTGATGAGTCATTTTCATTATTTTATCGGGTCATCCGAGCTCTTAATAGGATGAAAAAGCCACAGTAAATCTTGTTTTATAAATTAAGACAGAGTTTGGCTTTTTGCATTGCAAAATATGTTTAACCACATAAGAAAAAGCACACATTTTAATAAAATGGTAACCTGAATATCTAAACTTATTTATAAATGAACTTTGTCTCTGTGTGTGTGTCTGTGTGTCTGTTAGCTATAGACTCCGAAACGGCTGAATCAATTTTCTTGAAAGTTTACACAGTTGTACTATAAGCGTCTGCGAGTGTTTTGAACTAGGTTTTGTGTCGAGGTACCCCTAATAAATATCAAAAATCGATAATCTAAAAAAACGGGTTATAGAAGGAGTGGTCCGATTTTAATCAAATTTGATACACTCATAGACGAATACATAAGAAACGATATTCAGAAGTTTCAAGGTTGCAGTTCTTACACTAGTGCAGAAAATCGATAATATATATATATAAAAGGTAAGATGATTGTTTGTGTGTGTGTGTGTGTGTGTGTCTGTTTATCTGCCTGTCTATCTGTATTTTTTTCAGCCCTTTTATTTTAGTTTTTGTTTCGGGTTTGGCTCTAAATAGGTATAATTGTAGTTCTTAGTCTCAGCCATGATAGCATTTACTCAGAGGACATATTTAGCCTTCAAAATTCAGTTTACGACAAAAAAAAACTTATTTGATATTGATACCAGGAAATCAAAATTTGACTTACATCCGTTCATTTTTCTTTCAGTCTACGGTTTCGATTTAACTGGAAACAACTATTGCTTTTTAGTCTTTCGTGTCAACGTCCAAAGAGTCTGAGCGCCAGGACCATGGATTAGTTTTAAAGCTTTCATTACACCCGAGCAATGCCGGGCTATACTGCTAGTAAAATAATAATTACTACTTGCTAACGAAGTTACTATTTTTTGATAGTCCCTGATTTCAATCTAAGCAGGTCCGTCAAGCAATCTTACATACTGCCATATTCGTGGTGTTATAAAGTATATTGACAAAATATATTTATATATAATGTTCATTCAATATAAGGCTCAAAAATCTAAAATTACTGAGTGAGATTTTTGTATAGACACAAAAGGAGAAACTAAGTGCAGATGTGTGTTGTGGTGCAGTGGATATTGTCTTGGAACGAGAAATCGGGGAGCCGAGTTCAAATTCCAGTTGAATTCCTTGCATTCACTTACGCGCAAATACCCCTGGGAAAAGGTGTTAATCGGTCTTTTCCCTCCAACAGGACAGATTGGGTTCTATAGCCTTGGCTTGCAACTAATTTACCGCAGAAAGCAATGGCAACGTACTGCGGGATAATCTTTCGAGACATGATTGCCCAAGCGTGTATCACGTATGGCACTTAACTGACTGACTGAAGTGCAGATGAGCAGGATATGTAAAATAGACAGTGGTTGATCCTAGACATGAAGAGGTTAAGATTCTTCTCGGGATGCTATTTCACAAATTAACGGTTCTAAAAAAGATGAGTGAAATTTACTCTACGGCCAAATTTCACAGAAAACACCAATTCCCGTTAGGATGCTGAAGTTAAGCATTGTCCAGCCCGGTCAGTAGGTGATGGTGCCAATTTAGAACACCGAGTAGTTGTTGCAACTTCCTACAATCATAGATATTTTCGGCTTTAAAAAAATCAACAAAGGGTTGATAAGCCGTAAAAATACAAGACAATCAACACCAATTAAACACGAAAGAAATAAAAAAGATTTCCTCTTTGTGTACGTGTCATGAGCGGATGTTGAATTTACAAAAATATAAATATCAAAGTATTTATTTGTAAATACTTCTGAGATTTAGTATTTACATTGTTCAGACTGCTGTCCTCATCTTTATTGCAGTATTTACGACGTTTCGGTCGTTGTGAACCCCGGACTTCTTCATCAATTTCGAACTGAATTCTTTATTTTGATCACGGAGGTATATTTTTTTCCTTCCATGAGCGGGATGTCTTGCATATCTCCCTTTAAATCAACCTTTTAGGTTGTTTGTTTACCGCTTTAGTGGTCAGTTATTGAACTCATAACTTTTTAGGTTCACTCATTAGATCTAATCAACGCTTTTATCCACTGTGTCCATGAGGACACATGACCCAATACTCATGTCGTAGCTATGGAGTCAAATTTAGGAAAGATTGTCTAATAAAATAATTAATATCAGACATGGAACTTGAATTTGGTTACGTCTTTCCTATCAATTGGAGAGTTCAGGATTTGAGTAAAAAGTGGGATTTCGAATATTAATTTTCAAAACAACTAATCCCTTCCCTCCTTGAATACTAGTGTAACACGATCTTCCGCTGTCTAATATTTCATCTTATTTCTACAGTATAAAAACCAACCATGTTACTATCCTCATTTCTTAGGTTTTACACTGAGGGGAATAGAAAGGTTCTATGTCTTCTTCAGTGCTTTGCATTACTGGTGAATAGACTACTATAAATGCTATGTCGAGGGGTCTCCTTTTCAGTCTGACCAGGAGAATTCTTTTAGATAACTGGCAGTATCCCAGAACACATTTCTTCATTTCTTCGTTCAGTGTTAAAACCGACTTCCTTTTCATTATTTTTATCTTCTGCATATATGATCCGGTGGTTGTAGCCATTGTTTGGCCATCTCGTTTCGCATATTCCCAGAATTTTAATGTTTAATCTGCTCATTTGCTGCTTGACATTCTCAAGCTAACCCCAGTTGTTGGGCGTCCTGACATTCCATGATCCTAGTGTAATTTTATGTTTGCTGGATTTTTTTACGCTGACAAAACAGTATTCTGGAGACAGAAAAAATAGATTTTTAAATATCAGATTTTGCAATTTTCGACTTAAAATTTCTTTTAGCAAATTTCAGAATTCAATCTGTCTGTTGCGCTGTGGAAATCATGGAAAAATATATTGATAACAATCTAGAATGCTATATATGTAAAAGAAATAGTACAACTAGTGTAAATGTCACAGAGCGAAGGTTAAGACGGAGGGTTTCAATATTGTATCCTTGTGTCAGACAAAACTAGGCTTAGGAAAAATCGAGTTGTCTCTCGCAAGGCCTAGGTTAAGAAGAGGAGTCTCCTTGCTGCAGAATGAGCGGCCCAAAATGCCAAATACAGATGAGGGTAACTAAAATCAAGCAGGTACAAAAATTTAAATACCTGGGAAGTGTCATAACATAAGACGGAAAGTGCGACACAGAGATCCGAAGGCGAATTGGCATGGCGAAGGAAGCATTCCAGAAGTTGAGTAAGGTATTAAAAAACAAGACAATTTTGCTAGAAACAAAGAAGAGAGTACTGGATTGCTATGTGACGTTGTTTCTTCAATATGACCGTGAATGCTGGACAATATCATCAAAGAGGAAAGTAAAACTTGAAGCAACTTAACTTTGGTTTTACAAAAGGATGTTGTGAATATCATGGATCGAGCATATGAGCAATGATGAAGTATTGGAAAGGATGGAAACGAAAAGGAAATTAATACTGAGCATCAGAAAGAGACAGCTGAAGTTCCTGGGACATGCAATGAGGAAGAAGGGATTGAAGAACCTGATTTTAACAGGCCAGATAGAGGGAAAAAGAGACAGGGGAAAGCAGCAGATAGCATATTTGAACGACCTAATCAGGTGGATGATGGAACGAGGGTTGCATGGTGTAACAGGAGAAGGTGTACTAAGAGCCACCAGGAATAGAGAGAGGTGGAATGTCATGATCGCCAACGTCCTAAAAGGACAGGGTACATAGAAGTAGAAGAAGATATTAATCTAAATGTCTTTCTTAAAGTAAATTGTTTAAAACAATTTCGTCAGTAACTGTGCGAGGGGACAACCAGTAAGTTTATACAGAGTCTCATAAAAAGGTGTACTCATTTTTAACTCTGCCCTCACTTTGAATATTTATAAACGTATTTAATTTCCTTTAATATTTAATTTAAACGGTTAATCTTCGTAAGTCAATAAGCAGTAATATTTCTTGATTTTAAATATTACTCTTGTTTGGAAGAGAATAAACACTTCATTTATGATTATTTGCCCGTGAGTACATTTTTCGCGCACCCAGTATATTGCTTAGAAATGTTATTCTGCACAAGATTAGTAAAAAAAACAATATTCTGCTATTTTCAAAATGACACAGCAAATGCAACGTTTTGATTTATCAATCTTTACTTAATCTGGTATAAGTTGTTACGGACACGTCACGTTTGAACACCGTTTATTTGTACGATCACAGAATTTAATTGTGGTGTAGTGGATATCGGCTCAGAACAAAAATCGGGGAGCCGAGTTCGAATTCCAGCTGAATCCATTGTATTCACTTACGCACAAATACCCTTGGGAAAGGTATTAATCTGTCTCTTCCCTCCAGTTATGGGTTAAATAGTTCTATAGCCTTGGTCCGCAAACAGTCTACCGCAGAAAGCAATGGCAACCTACTGCGGGATAATCTACTGCCCAGACAGTCATGTCTCTTTTGAGACATGATCGCCCAAGCGTGTATCATGTATGGCACTTAACTGACTGACTGAATATAATAGTTGAACATATGATTAAGGCTTCTCCTGGGCATAAAGTGGGGGATCTGTTTTATATTGTTATGAAGTAATAAACTGATCCCCCACTTATTACTACATAATAATATAATACATATCTTCCCTTTCTAGCTATGAGTCAAATAACAGGACAGATTGGGTTCTATAGCCTCTGCCTGCAACCAGTCTACCGCAGAAAGCAATGGCAACCTACTGCGGGATAATCTACTGCCCAAACAGTCATGTCTCTTTTGAGACATGATCGCCCAAGCGTGTATCACGTATGGCACTTAACTGACTGACTGACTCTGGTTACCTCTTGAGAAGAGCATACTTGGATGTATGAGTGGTGTAACGGAGAAGGACTCGGAACAGTTAATCGAAGAGTCGAATTCTAATGTCCGTTGGGGCCGTAATAGTAATTTACTCACGAATACTCTTGGGAAACCTATAAGGTCAGTTCTTCTCCCACGGCTATGGATTAATTAAAATGACTTGTATCAATAAACTATTATTATCTATAAAATGTCTTACAATCTGAAACTATTTTCTAGTTTTAAATAATCTGCAATCAGTTGATAAGCCATAAAAACCAATCAATGGTATAATCAACCAATCAATGGTATAAGTTATTTTCAGTAATCTCCTGGATTTGCGTTGTGGATATCGTTGCGTTGTGGATTTGCGTTGTGGATTTGCGTTGTGGATATCGGCTCGGAACGAGAAATCGGGGGGGGGGCGAGTTCGAATTCAACTTGTATTCACTTACGTTCAAATACAGAAGGAGTGGTCCGATTTTATTCAAATTTTATACACCCATAGACAAAGACATAAGAAACGATATTCAGAAGTTTCAAGGTTGCGGTTCTTATAATAGTGCATAAAATCGATAATATATATATATATGTATATAAAAGGCAAGATGTTTGTGTATGTGTCTGTTTATCTGTCTGTATATCCTTTATCCATATCCCCAATATTAATCCGTCTCTTTCCTCCAGTTATGTGTTAAATAGCAGGACAGATTGGGTTCTGTAGGCTTGGTTGGTAATCAGTCTACCTCAAAAAGTAATGGCAACCTACTGCGGGATAATCTTCTGCCTAGTCAGTCGTATCTCGAAAGAGACATGATCTCCCAATCGTGTATCATGTATGTCACTTAACTGACTGAATATTCCTAATCGCTAATCTAAACCTGTGCTTACTATCTAAACTTATTTATAAATAGAACTTTGTCTATGTGTGTGTATGTGTCTCTGTGTGTGTCTCCATTACCTATAGACTCCGAACCGGCTGAACCGATTTTTTTGAAAATTTACACAGTTGTACTATAAATGTCTGCGAGTGTTCTTAGCTAAATTTACACAGTTGTACTATGAACAACTGCGAGTGTTCTTAGCTAGGCTTTGTGTCGAGGTACCCCCGATAAATATCGAAAATCGATAATCGAAAAAATCGGGTTACAGAAGGAGTGGTCCGATTTTATTCAAATTTTATACACCCATAGACAAAGACATAAGAAACGATATTCAGAAGTTTCAAGGTTGCGGTTCTTACAATAGTGCATAAAATCGATAATATATATATATGTATATAAAAGGCAAGATGTTTGTGTATGTGTCTGTTTATCTGTCTGTATATCCTTTATCCATATCCCCAATTTTTATCCGATTCTCACCAAACTTCACACAAATATTCTTTAGGCTGAGTCTGAGCTCCAGGACCATGGATTAGTTTTAAAGTTTTCATTACACCCGAGCAACGCCGGGCTATACTGCTAGTGTGACATAATTGGCATCTGAAAATAGCTATGTAACTGATTTACTACACAACAGCCAAGAACAGAAAAATGGCAATCAGCCAAAGTCGTTCCTTTTAGGTTAAGTGTCGATGAGTAAGGATGAGATCGGTGACCACTCGCTGACGTGATCAGACGCGAGTCAGACGCCTAGCCGACGACCACTCGCCGCCGTCATCGGACGCGCAGCTGCCGGCTCCGTGGCACTCAGGCAAAATCGTCTTTATGTTAGATTCATGAGAAGTGTCGAAGGGAAGAAGTTAGTTGAAGATGTTAAAGTGAAAAAAAAAAACATCCAATCAACATTGATAAATCTTTGTCATTTGTATAAAATCTTGACATACCCGGTAGAGACTGTGATTTTAAAAAAATGTAGGTGAGAAATAGACTTTCGAACGAATGTAATATTTTAGAATAGAAGACGTAAATATATAACCATTCAGTTACTTTGTGTCTGCAACTTTGAGAGAATTATAAAAAAAATGGAAATATGCTGTCTAAAATGACAGCAACACTATATATTGATATGTTTACTATTGAATATCTTACATTAAGACATAAGAAGAAACATGCAATTCTTCTGAGCGTTACAAGAGGGGAATATATAAATATATATATTCAGTAATGAATTAGAGAACTCTGGCTATAGAGCGTGTATAATGATAATATACACGCTAAAAAAGTCTACCTTCTTCTCCTGAGCGCCCATAGCCTAGAGGTAGAATCGCCGACTGACGTCAATGCGGTCGGGTTTCAATCCTGGGTAAAAAGCAATGAGTCTAACCGTACTGATACAGCGAAACAGATCTGTCTGCGGATGACTATATATATATATATCTTAGTTTTGAAAACAAAATTTTATTATGGCATTAAATGGATAAGACCAATTTTATTATCTATAATTAAAGGACAAATATTTTTAAATGGGGAAATAGAAAAATATAAACAAACACAGCCGACCGGTTTTGACCTCACTCTTCAGAGCCAAAACGAGGAATTAAATGTTTCAAATGTACATAAAATTGGTAAAAGAAAATTACTACAGACGGAGGATGATTTAGATGGAAATAATGTTCAGTCCAAACAAAAACGCTCACTGTTTACAGAGGAAGTGATGACTAGATCGAACGTAAATCGTTTCCAACGTCTTTATATGACGGCTTGTTCGAGCACGACTTAAGATGCTAAATAAGTCAGTGCGAAAGTTTAGTTGAATCATTTATGTAATGCTCAGCAATCGAAGACCCTATGTATTTCTAATGTCATCACCCACTTGGAACATTCCATTCCTAATTTTAATAGGTACATATTCTGAGGACCCTAGATGTTATGCCAAGATATTTCATCGGAGGCTACAATTTGAACAAGATAATGTATGCAGATGATGCAGTGCTGATTGCAGACACGGAAACAAAACTACAAGACCTCCTACAGAATGTAGCAGCTGGGAGTGACAAAAAGGACTACAAATAAACTTCAAGAAAACCGAATGCATGGTCATCAGCAAAAAGAGCAGCCCAAAATGTCAAATACATTTGGGATATACTAAAATCAAGCAGGTACAAAATATAGCTAACTACTTAGGAAGTGTTATAACAGAAGACGGAAAGTGCGACACAGAGATCCGAAGGTGAAATGGAATGGCGAAGGATGCATTCCAGAAGCTAAGTAAAGTATTAAGACACAGGAAATTTTCACTAGAAACAAAGATCAGAGTACTGGATTGCTATGTGATGTCAGTTTTTCAATGTGGCAGTGAATGCTGAACAATATCATAAAAAATGAAGGAAAAACTTGAATCAACTTAAATTAGGTTCTACAGAAGGATGCTGCGGATATCGTGGATTGAGCACATGAGCAATGAGAAGGTTTTGGAAAGGATGGAAACGAAACTAAAACTAATATTGAGCATCAGGAAGAGACAAGTAAAGTTCCTGGGACATACAATAAGGAAAGAAGGCTTGGAGAACCTGATACTAACAGGGCAGATAGAGGGAAAAAGAGACAGAAGAAAGCAGCGGATAATATACTTGAAGGGCCTGAGCAGGTGGATGACAGAACTGGGGTTGCATAGTGTTACAAGAAAAAGTGTGCTAAGAGCCACCAGGAATAGGTAGACGTGGTGGGCCATGATCGCTTACGTCCTGAAAGGACAAGACACATAGAAGAAGAAGAAGAAGAAGAAGAAGAAGATATGTTGCTGTATTCTGGTATCTAACCATTAAGTCGTTCTACATATGTAGCCAGCACCGCAACTACATTTAAATTGATAAATAACATTATTAATATGGTGGGAGGCAGAACATCCTTACGGATAGAACTCAGAATAGACCTAGTAGCAAAAAGAACATGCATTTTGGCAGAGAAATAACAATTCTTTATTGCTGAGGAAATTTGCTTGGCAAATTTCTCGCTTACTGTAACTAGCCACGACACACGAAAATAAATAGAGCATGTATTCACCATTGTAGGTTTAGTTTAAGAAAACTTTTTTCCTACTAATCACATACCTAATCCCATCCAGGAGATACCCATTATTAGATAAGTTCTTACTAATCGTTTTAATTTCCTCATCTAATTTTGATTTAGAGCAGGGATCTATGTGTTAGAGTCTCAAGTAAATTAATCTGACGTTTAGTAAGACAAAATGTATCCCAACGAATATATAAACCGGTAAACGTTGGTTTACAGTAAATAGATGTCAGGTAAAACAATTGAGTTACGTTTTAATGCATGATGCATATTATTTAGTCAGAAGAAACATGCATTAGCCTCAGTTTGATAGAGACAAAATGTGTCATTAACGCATAGATGATACAACAGCAGTTTCATGGTACAAGATAACAATTAGTTTTCGTATAAATCTACAAAAAATATTCGCCATGGTGTGTCTCATTGCTGAACCCATCGAACCATTTTCTATTTGTCTATACATGACATCATTGAAACTAAATTCAACTGATGTGACAGCAAATTTCATTAACTTCACCAAAATAAATATCAACAATGTCAGGAGAGTATATCTGATTACGATATATAAAGTCAGTACAGATACCTACCGTTTCCAAAATAGGGACACAAGTGTAAATCTTACTGATCTCATAGGAACACATATATTTATTTACCACTTTGGATTGTTGCATACTTTCAACAAACGAAAAAGAATATTTTATATAGTACTAGCATCATAGCCCGGCGTTGCCCGTGCAACTCTGAACATTTTAGTAGTAGGACTCGGTTACATAAAAAAATAATGATATAAAAAATTGTTGTTTAAAAATTGTTAAAAAATTCCATTAAAAAAATCTATTTTCTTTTGTTTTGTGTAAGCGTGATTTGATGTTTTGTGTGACATTGTAAACAACATTGTTTTTGTTTCAAAATTACGGGGGAAAATATTTTTTGTTGACTAAATAAATTTAACATAAAAATAGAAATTATTTATTTTGTTTTATTGAAATTAGAAATATAAAAACTATTATGCTCTCAGTTCAGAAATTTTCGAAGAATATTTAAAAATGTAGACATTCAATTTTAGAAGAAAAAGTTAAATTAATGCTACACGAATTACAGACATTTGATTTCCTGCATGAAATATTTAGCGAAAAAAAAGGTTTATTTTTTTAATTTTATTTTCTGAAGTATGAAATATTACATCTGAAAAATAAAAGACTTAAATAATTAAATTAACCATTGGCACTTTTTTAGATATTTTATTTTCATTTGAAAAGACACTTTTTTTAAAAAAATATTTCTTTTGTTTCAAAATTACGGGGAAAATATTCACATATTTTTGTTGACCAAATGAATTTTTAAAACGTCGGAATAAAAATTAAATATAAAGGCTTATTTTATTTTCAGTCACGTTTGACTTGATTTCTGTAACGTAATCTAGCAACTATGTTAGATCTTAGATGTTTTACGGAGCAAATGTAAACAATCGACTCCATTGACTAAAAAGTGCGAAAGGTAAAAATTGCTGAATTTAAACTCAAAAAGTATGTGTCAACCTGGCTTCTCTGTAGATATGTGTCCCTAGAAAGTTTGAATGGCGTAGCTTAAAAAATGTAAGCGTGCATAGGCACAGTCACACACAGACTCACGGATTGCCTTTTATATATATATATATATATATATATAGATTAACTTTAATGTTCCAAAACATGTTGCAACAACGTTGCAATCCATTTAGCAACTTTTGTTGATCTGAACCCACCATAGACAGGATGAGACTTAACAGAATATCTACTTGATGAGTTTTAAGCAAACCGTCTAAGTTGCATAACTGGTAGTAAAGAGAATGAACTGAGCCGCCTCTGCCATGCTATTGTCTCTAATGAATGAAATCGACGCGGGTTCAGTATTGTCTCTCTTTCCATGAGCGTGACAGGATATAT
Organism: Ascarosepion bandense; assembly: GCA_037127315.1. Classification (NCBI taxonomy): domain Eukaryota; kingdom Metazoa; phylum Mollusca; class Cephalopoda; order Sepiida; family Sepiidae; genus Ascarosepion; species Ascarosepion bandense. The sequence goes on along the minus strand of JBBBDQ010001704.1, from coordinate 613,443 downwards.
ATATATATATATACTTCATAGGGTAGGTATGGAGGAAATAATATTCCATCTATACTTACTCTATACAAGTATAAGGTAGGTATGGATGGAATAATATTCCGTATCCAAAGAAATACTATTCTGAAAAAGTGCTCAATACAAAGTAGAGCTAATAATATTTATTTAAAATTTATAACATAAATATGTTATAATATCACTACAAATAGTACCCATTTTGTTTCACTTACAAGTTACAACTTGATAAGACAGGGAAGACAGGGATCGTGTCGAAGAAAAATGTCTACATTTGTAATGATATTATAACATATTTATGTCATAAATTTTAAATATATATATATATATATATATATATATATATATGTGTGTGTGTGTGTGTGTGTGTGTGTGTGTGTATGTGTGTGTGTGTACAACTGTTTTATTATAGTTGAGAGAATAGTTTACTAAAATACAACTAAATTTACAGTATTTAAATTATTTGGAGTATTGTCCTCATCTTTGTTGTCATTAGTACGACGTTTTAAACGTTGTACGCTCCGGCCTTCCTCAGGTGCTAGGAATTTCGAACCAAATCCTTTATTGCAATCACTGGACTATATGACTTGTGTCATATTTGTATATTACTTGTTCACTACTGCTGTAGCATGGTGCTGAACTCACAACTCTTTGGGTCAAGTCACAGGAACAAAGCAACGTCTATATCCACTGGGTCATGTGTCCTTAAGGATGTTGTTACTTAATGAATTATAAAAAATGAGAATAAACTTTTGAATTTAAATAAAGTTTAAGAAAACTCTAAAAAATGTAAACAAATAAACGAAAAATCATGTCTCTCGCCCTTGTGTCTAAAAACTCCTTCTAAATGTGCCACATTTCGTCTACATGTACTTTTTGGAATCAGGTTGATTCCAGGATTGAGAATTTGCCCTTCATCTTGTGCTTGAACATCAAGCATTGGGATTTGTGTCCAGATCAGGAGGGAACAGTTCAAATAATAATTAGAAAAGTTTGTTTTTTTAAAATTTATATTGAGTTTAAAGTACGCGGGTCATTCAAGCAATAAGGTAAATTTTTCGGTATAAGTTCTACGAGGGTCATTTAATAAATAAGATGAATTTTTCGGTATAAGGACTTCTACGAAGGTCATTCAATAAATAAGATGAATTTTTCGGTATAAGGACATCTACGAGGGTCATTCAATAAATAAGATGAATTTTTCGGTATAAGGACATCTACGAGGGTCATTCAATAAATAAGATGTATTTTTCGGTATAAGGACATCTAAGAGGGTCATTCAATAAATAAGATGAATTTTTCGGTATAAGGACATCTACGAGGGTCATTCAATAAATAAGATGTATTTTTCGGTATAAGGACATCTAAGAGGGTCATTCAATAAATAAGATGAATTTTTCGGTATAAGGACATCTACGAGGGTCATTCAATAAATAAGATGAATTTTTCGGTATAAGGACATCTACGAGGGTCATTCAATAAATAAGATGAATTTTTCGGTATAAGGACATCTAAGAGGGTCATTCAATAAATAAGATGTATTTTTCGGTATAAGGACATCTAAGAGGGTCATTCAATAAATAAGATGTATTTTTCGGTATAAGGACATCTACGAGGGTCATTCAATAAATAAGATGTATTTTTCGGTATAAGGACATCTAAGAGGGTCATTCAATAAATAAGATGTATTTTTCGGTATAAGGACATCTAAGAGGGTCATTCAATAAATAAGATGTATTTTTCGGTATAAGGAGATCTACGAGGGTCATTCAATAAATAAGATGTATTTTTCGGTATAAGGACATCTAAGAGGGTCATTCAATAAATAAGATGTATTTTTCGGTATAAGGACATCTAAGAGGGTCATTCAATAAATAAGATGTATTTTTCGGTATAAGGACATCTACGAGGGTCATTCAATAAATAAGATGTATTTTTCGGTATTAGACTTCTAATACAGAATAGAAGCTTACCTTTTATATTTATTTTTCTATTATTTCTTTTTCAAAGTGATTTCATTTTTTTGCAGATTGAAAAAGAAGCTTTGAAAGCTTTGGAGATTAACAAAGATAGCCAACCAAGAAGCATGCTCCAGGCTTGAACAGAGGCCAGTTTTCAAGATTTTGGTTGCTGAAGGGTGCAAACCAGTTAAAATTTATAGGAGAATGTCAACTGTGTATGGTGCCACATGTTTCAGACAAAAATTGTCTACAAGTGGGCTAAATCTATTAAAGAAGGATGAAGATGTGTTGAGAATGAAAACAGGCCTAGAAGGTCTATAGAAGTGAGGTCTCTTGAGGTGATCGAATCAGTCAATGACCTCATTCAGTCTGACAGAAAGGTGACAGTGGATGACATTGCAAGGACTTTGAGCCTATCTTTTGGGACAGCACACAAAATTGTCCCTGATGACCGTGCCTATTCAAAGGTCAGTTGCAAGGCCTCACACAGAAGCCCAAATGGTGCAGACCATCAACGAGCTAAGCTGGGAACTGCTCCCTCATCCCCCTTACCGCCCAGACCTTGCCCCTTGAAACTTTCACCTGTTTGGTCCCTTGAAAGCGTTCACGAGAGGCACGAAGTTTGAAAGTGACGAAGTCAAAAGTGCCGTGACTGAGACATCAGTCCAAAGATTTTTTCGCTGAGGGAATACGAAAGCTTGTGCACAGATGGGAAAGGAGCGTGATACTGCTGGAAGACTACGTTGAAAAGTTTTAAAAAAAGTAAGCTTCTATCTGTATTAGAAGTTCTTATACCGAAAAATTCACCTTATTTATTGAATGACCGTCGAAATACAAAAACTTTGTGAATTTAAAAGTTCGACTTTTATGCTCGTCTATAATAAATAAACTTTTTCGCGTGAAGTTTTATTAAAATTTTCTTTTTCTATGTGTCGTATCCTTTCAGGATGTAGGCGATCTTAGACTTCTACATCTTTCTATCTCTACTGGCTCTTACCACGCTTCCTTCCGTTACTTCCCCCAAACCCCGCAGTGCCATCCACTTGCTCAAGCTCGTCAAGTATGTTACGCCCTGCTTTCCCCTTTCTCTTTATTCCTCTATCTGACCTGTGAGTATCAGATTCTCCAAGCCCTCCTTATTCATTACATGTCACAGGAATGCCAGTTGTCTTTTCCTGATGTTAGGAAATTATTAGTTTCCTTTTCATTCCATCCTCTCCAAAGCATAATTGTTACTCACATGTTCGGTTCATGGTATCCTCAGCATCCTTCTGTAGAACCACATTTCAGTTGCTTCAAGCCTCTCCTTCATTTTTGTGGAGATTGTCCAGCATTCACTGCTATTTTAAAGAGCAGTCATCCCATAGCAATCTATTATTCTCTTTTAGTCTCTAGTGAATTTTTCCTGTCACCCAATACTCTACTCTGCTTCTTGAATGCATCGTTGGCCATGCCAATTCGGCATCGGATCTTTGGGCCGATCTTTTCGTACCCTGTTTAAAATACATTCCCGGTACTGAAATTATTAATAAAATGTGACTAGATCAATTTATTTAAACATGATTACTGTAAAGATTATTACAGATTTTGGCCATCTTCAAATACATTCAAAGTTTTTTCTCATTTTGATTTATGCTATTACAGATCTGATGTTTCTGCTAAGTGTTCCATTGTTCTTATAAAATACGCAGGAAAAACTCAACGTGGTAAACAAAATGTAATTTTTTTTTTAATCATACCACCCCGAGCAAGGCGGTAAGGCCACTGGTGTGCAGGGGCTACGTAAGAGTGAATAGATTGGAAAACAGAAAGTCGGAAACCACATCCTAAATAGGGAACAAGGGATGAGCCTTTACACCTGTTCAATAGACGTGGGTGGAGTTTGAACCGGGCGATAGTTCAGTCTATCTACTCCAACTGAAAAAAAATAAACAAAAAAGAAAGTGAAAAGATTGGAAAAGAGAAAGCCGGAAACCACATCCTAAACAGGGAACAAGGGATGAGCCTCTACACCTGTTCAATAGTTGTGGGTGGAGTATGAACCGGGCGATAGTTCAGTCTATCTACTCCAATTGAATAAATATGGGAAATTAGATATCGAAATACTCCATAAACTCACCGCTGTTGTCGTTCCGGTTGATGACGTCACGTGTGCTGTGGTTCTCTAGCGATCGTTTTCGAAAGAAATACATAAACTGGTTCAGCAAAAATTAGCGTCACCAGGACAAGAAAATAACACAATAATCAATTAATATGAGGTGTTTTTATATAAGCCACAATAATGGACACCTTTCGATAGCCAGAGTGTACTCGACGAAAACGTCATGTCTGTAAATTCTTTTCATAATCATCAAAACGAGAACAACGAATCAAATTACTCTAATCAGTATCGTTATTAGTTCTTTGCTTTTACAGTTATTCGATAATTAAAACAGGTATCTTTAAGACAGAACGACACCGTTATATATATATATATATATATATATATATATATATATATATATATATATATATATATATAAACTTATTTATAAATGGAACTTTGTCTCTGTGTGTGTGTCTCTGTGTGTGTGTCCGTTACCTATAGACTCCGAAACGGCTGAACCGATTTTCTTGAAAATTTACACAGTTGAACTATAAGCGTCTGTAAGTGTTCTTAGCTAGGTTTTGTGTCGAGGTACCCCCGATAAATATCGAATATCGATAATCGAAAAGATCGGGTTATAGTAGGAGTAGTCCGATTTTAATAAAATTTGACACACTCATAGACAAAGACATAAAAAAACGATAATCAGAAGTTTCAAGGTTGCAGTTCATACAATAGTGCAGAAAATCGATAATATATATCAAAATCAGTTTTTCAGCCCTTTTATTTTAGTTTTTGCTTCGGGTTTGGCTCTAATAGTTATAATTGTAGTTCTTAGTCTCAGCCATGATACCATTTACTCAGAGGACTTATTTAGCCTACTCGACCACGAATAACCTCCAGTCTAAGCGAGGCTATTCGTGGTCGATAGGTCTAAGACGTTACCACATCAAATGGTAGCTTCCCCTATATAGACAGGGGTCGCAGGTTCGAATCCTGCCGAATGGCACACATTTTCATAATAAAAATTTATCGTAAATAATCAGGCCGGTAGAAATAAATATATAATACTGTTTCATTAGAAACAGAATATCTACTTAAATACGAGTATCGATAAAAAATAATGTTCAGACAATTCATTTCAAATTGTCGGTTGCTTATAACCGAGTTTCGTTAAAATATATATATATATATATATATATATATCATAATAAGATAAGCTATGGATGTGTCTTTTGATGTAATACTCTTTGAGTTGAAAAATATATTAAGTGTTAATATTGTATTGGCCTAAAGATAAATTTGCTGAAATAAATTAACAGCGTCATTTGAATTAGTAACAAGGAAGATGGTGGTTTTTATTCTGTTAACTTTATTTATATAGGCTGACAGCTGACAGAAATAAAATGTTTAAACAGGATTATTGGATTTTTTTTATTCTTGCTGTGTACAGAGTTGTAAGAATCTGAACACTTTCAGGATTAATAAAATATGTTTTGCGTCGCGATAGTCGACAGAAAAAATATCCTTATTGGAATTGAGTCAGACTGTAAATATAATAGGAAGTCTGTGATGTGGTTCCAGAAAAATCTGGTACAAATTCATCTGAAAGTTTTGACTGATATTGGGCCTCCTTCTTCTATTTTTGTAAATTGACTCCCTAGTTTTTTAAAAAAAATATATTTAAATGTGATGCATATCATATAACAAAACTGTAAAAAATAACAGCATAATTAAGAAATTATGCGTTGTACCTCGGAAATGTTCTAAAGAAGACAGAAAGTGCGACACAGAGATCCGAAGAAGAATTGGCATGGCGAAAGACGGGTTTTAGAAGCTGAGGAAAGTATTATGACACAAGAAACTTTCACTAAAACTTTTCACATTGCTATGTGATGTCAGTTCTTCAGCACGGCAGTGAATGTTGGACAATATCAACAATGATAAAGGAAAAACGTGAAACAGCTGAGATGTGGTTCTACAGAAGGATGTTGCGGATATCATGGATCGAGCATGTGAGCAACGATGAGAGTTTGGAAAGCATGGAAACGAAAAGGAAATTAATACCGAGCATCAGGAAGAGACAACTGAAGTTCCTGGGACATGCAATGAGGAAGGAGGGATTGGAGAACCTGATACTAACAGGCCAGACAAAGGGAAAAAGAGACAGAGCAAAGCAGTGGATAAAATATTTGAAGGGCCTGAGCAAATGGATGACAGAACGGGGGGCGCGAGATGTTACAGGAGAAAGAAGCTGTAAATGTTACAGAAGAAGAAGCATATGTAAAACACCATATATACTTTGTTTTTATTTTTTTATTATTTTCAACTAGCGTAGAACCCTTGAATCTAACACGATGTTTTCGATCGAAATACATTTTTTTACAAAAATCAGTGTACTATTTATGCTTGATATAAATATCTCTATTGTCTTCTTTTAAGTAAAACTTTCCAAATAAATTTAACGCCAAAAACAGTATTATGTTGACTTCAATTGGAATGCGCCTGCACTACCATAAGCAATGTAGTATCTCAAAATAGAGGAGGTCAGGAACGAAGCCGATACATAAAACTTTATATATATATATATAAATATAATTATATATTATAATTATATTTATATATAATATATATATGATTATACACATATAGTTATAATTATAATTATCATATATAATATAATATATATATATTATAATTATAAAATTAAATATATAATATTATATATATATATATTATTTCATATACATTATGTATATATAATTATTATATATTATATGTTGTAATTATATGTATATATATAATTATATATATTATAATTATATATAATATATATATAATTATACATATGATTATATATTATAATTATCAAATATTTGATTATATATATATATATTATAATTATATAATTATAATATATAATATTATATATATTATAATTATAATTATATATATTTTATATATATAATTATAAATTATAATTATATATATATTATATATATAATTATAAATTACAATTATATATATTTTATATATATAATTATATATTATAATTATATATATATTATATATCATTATTATTATTATTATTATTATTATTATTATATATATATATATATATATATATATATATATTTATATATATATAATCTTTCATTTCATATATATAATCTTTCATAGTATCTTTGCATTGAACCTAAAATCACTGGGTCCGTGCTAAATAGCAAAGTAATTCTTACAATTTATCTTGTATAGACGTAAGGATCAGAATTTTCAAACGACTTCTACTATGTCTTGGTTCTCTATGATTCGGCAAATATACCCATCTACTTAACAAACAAAATCAGCAATGATGAAATTATTTTTTTGTTCTTAGTATACAAACCAGAAGTAATTCAGATAATAATCCTAATAACCAAAACTATTTGATTAATTGCTTTTACTAACTAATGATGCATTTCATACTATTTTTAAGTGGATAATGTTGTATTTCATACTATTTTTAGTATTTATTACCAAGTGAATAATTCTAAAGGAAAATAGAATGGTTCTTTTGTTATTATTACTTAGCGAAATTTTACAAAGCAAAGAAGCAAAGATGAACTCGTCCGAATCACCCTAATTTCTTTTTATTCTTTCATTAATGAAACTACAATTTAGGTAATTATTAAATATTTATAAATTCATTTGATGCACATGTTATTTTGCAGTATTAACAAAACAACCATTCTATTTTCATTTACAAATATTCACTTGGCAATAAATACAAAAAAATTGTATGAAATACATCATTTCTTTTAAACACTGGGGTGGCCTAATAATTATGGCCGGTAGTTTATGTCTGAGAAAGTTTCATTTCTTCTTAACGCTATAATAGCAACAGTTATCTTTAGCTCTCAAAAACAATTACAGGTGAGAAAAACCCAGATATTTCTTATATTTTTTCAACTAGATTATCTGGACACCCATTACACACATCTACAAAATCATACGTGAAAAACTGTACATACTTTCTTTATTTTCTATTTTATCTTTCTGTCGGATTTCGATTCATATTTTACTTAAATTTGCCCGCAATATTATTAAGTCTTACTGCCTCTGGTTTCTCCAAAACTATATAGTAACCAGATAATCTAAACTAATTTATAAATGCAACTTTGTCTCTGTGTGTGTTTGTGTGTGTGTCCGTTACCTATAGACTCCGAAACGGCTGAACCGATTTTCTTGAAAATTTACACAGTTGTACTATAAGCGTCCGCGAGTGTTCTTAGATAGGTTTTGTGTCGAGGTACCCCCGATAAATATCAAAAATCGATAATCGAAAAAAATCGTGATATAGAAGGAGTGGTCCGATTTTAATCAAATTTTATGCACTCATAGACAAAGACATAAGAAACGAGTTTCAAGACATAAGAAACGATATTCAGAAGTTTCAAGGTTGCAGTTTTTACGATAGTGCAATATATATATATATATATATATATATATATATATATATTGCACTATCGTAAAAACTGCAACCTTGAAACTTCTGAATATCGTTTCTTATGTCTTTGTCTATGAGATAGACAAAGACATAAGAAACGAGTTTCAAGGTTGCAGTTCTTACAATAGTGCAATAATATATATATATATATATATATATATATATATATTATTGCACTATCGTAAGAACTGCAACCTTGAAACTTCTGAATATCGTTTCTTATGTCTTTGTCTATGAGTGCATCAAATTTGATTAAACTCGGACCACTCCTTCTATATCACGATTTTTTCGATTATCGATTTTTGATATTTATCGGGGGTACCTGTATGTCTGTATTTTTTTCAGCCCTTTTATTTTAGTTTTTGTTTCGGGTTTGGCTCTAAGTAGGTATAATTGTAGTTCTTAGTCTCAGCCATGATACCATTTACTCAGAGGACTTATTTAGCCTTCAAAATTCAGTTTACGACAAAAAAAAACTTATTTGATATCGATACAAGGAAATCAAAATTTGACTTACATCATTTTTCTTTCAATCTACGGTTTCGCTTTAACTGGAAACAACTATTGCTTTTTAGTCTTTCGTGCGAACGTCCAAAGAGTCTGAGCTCCAGGACAATGGATTTGTTTTAAAGCTTTCATTACACCCGAGCAACGCCGGGCTATACTGCTAGTACAAAATAAATGTTCTGTTGCTTCCAATTGATGTTTATCCTTTTACGAGTGTTTTTGCTTATATAAATGTTAGGTGGGGATACTTATTTACACAATTAAAACTCTCCTAGTGCTGAAAAGTAGTGTATTAAGTATTTTTGAACACATCTTTAGCAGCAAGCGTCAAATTCTTTAATTTCTATTTTTCTATTTTATGTATCAAGGGTATTAACATGAGGTGTTAGGAAATGAAAATCCATGACGTACCCAAAACAGTTTCTACCAATCACGTCAACTCGGGATTAAGAGCTTCTTTAATGTGAATAGGCTTAACCACGCCCTCAAGAGTTACCCACGCTCTTCACGTCATTTCTAACGATTTTGGTTATAATTAATGAATGTTATACTTTGCTATCAAGCATACGCAGAGACTATTTACATGGTAATTTAGCATTTTTTTCTTTACACGTTCTTTTTCCTCTGTTTTTTTTCCCAATTACTTTCCGTTTAATATCATGTAGGTTTCTCGGTCAGAATGCGTAACTGATTCCAGCTAAGAAAAAGCAGTGTTCGGGCAGAGACACTGCAATCGAATCCGAAATGGAAATAAACCTCATGCATAAAAAAAAAAAGAAAAAAAAATGGAGAGAGAGAGAGAGAGAGAGAGAGAGAGAGAGAGAGAGAGACAGACAGACAGACAGACAGACAGACAGACAGACAGAAAGGGGAAGTGCTTGTGTGTGCATGTGTGCGGAAGATGGATAGATAGATAGATAGATAGATAGATAGATAGATAGATAGATATGAACAGACTGAGATAGATAGATAGATAGATAGATAGATAGATAGATAGATAGATAGATAGATATGAACAGTCTAACATAGATAGATAGATAGATAGATAGATAGATAGATAGATAGATAGATATGATAGACTGAGATAGATAGATAGATAGATAGATAGATAGATAGATAGATAGATAGATAGATAGATATGAACAGACTGAGATAGATAGATAGATAGATAGATAGATAGATAGATAGATAGATAGATAGATAGATAGATAGATATGACAGATAGATAGATAGATAGATAGATAGATAGATAGATAGATAGATAGATAGATAGATAGATAGATAGATTCGCTGTTCTGTTTCGCCGTAATTATATTTCCGCACAGGTCAATTTTCTATCAGCTCAGCACAAAAGTTATATATTTCGAATTTCACTGCCCTCAGAAGATTGGCGCAATATGATCTTACGCTTTACATTTGCAGAGATATGCCCTCTGGTTCCAGACTATGTTAAATTTAGTAAAGGAGGTTTCAGACATATTACAAAATAGTAAGTAGCGTTATTATCCCAGCTTTCTGGAATCTAGCCAGAGCATCACTGTCTAAGTTTGCTGCAAACGGTTAGATAAAATGCATATTCAATTAATCTAAGTACAAACGACGCTGGTTAATCGACGAGGTCTAATTTCGATTCATGGCAATGCTTGGCTGCATGTTGCCAGGGTGACATTCCAGAATCTCACCGACTTGGAAGGCGAGTCTTTGCCCCACTCACCCTCTTCCCTTGACGTGTCGCTCACTGACTATCAATTTTCAAGTATCTTGAATTTTTTTTTAATTCAAAAGACATTCCGTTGCAAAGAGGATGCAGAAACTGCATTTAAAAATTTCTGGCGTCCAAACCTTTAGTGTTTAATCGTAAATACATCACGCTATAAGCCTGAACACTCACCAAAACACACACACACACACACACACACACACACACACACACACACACATATATATATATACGTACACACGCACATGCACATGCACACACACGCAATCTTATACTCCAGCATAATATACACACATGCATACATATATTTTTGCACACACACTCCAACATACTATACACTGGAACACACACACACACACACACACACACACACACACACACACACACACAAACATATATATATATATATATATATACACGCACACATGATACAAGGAAAAGGTGTGTAGATATATGTATATATAAAATGATCACAGAAGTGAAAAAAAGAAAAAATACAAGAAGTATACGCACATAAACACATACATAAAACACTCACTCACACACACACACACACACACGCACACACACAAACACACACACACAAACACGAGATCACACGAGAACGAATACCGGAAGGGAGAAAAAATAGTAGCAGTAAACACGTCTCGAATTAAACCAGATAGACATAACATCAGGTCATAAAACGGCGCCTACTAACATTCCGACAGAGATGCGAAAATATCAAATCCTGCCACTGGCCAACGCATAACAAACCATAAATTAAAGCAGACAGATATATCATCAAATCGTAAATGGCGCTTGCTAACACTCTAAAAAAGAGGCAAAAAGGCCATATCCTACCACCGCACACAATTATATGAACCTAAAACACACATACACACACATACATGTACTAATCCACTCACAGGAACACACACACACACACACACACACACACATACTCACTACAATTAACAACAGCAGTAGCAGCGAAAGAGGACCATTCGTTTGAAGGCATGGTCCGACAGCAGACTGACCTAAAATCAAGCTCTTCTATCATTCTGAAGATGAGATTCTAATCTCGAAATATTAATAAATAATAAATAGGTAATACCCAACAACTTGTGATAGCATTCAAACAGCTAACCATATACCGTAAAGACATAATTTTTTTTTAATCGGGTTCACTCCATTCAAGGCAGTAATTTTTTTTAAAATCATATCACCCCGAGCAAGGCGGTAACGCCACTGGTGTGCAGGGGGCTACATAGGAGTGACAAGATTGGAAAAGAGAAAACCGGAAACCGCATCCTAAACAGGAAACAAGGGATGAGCCTCTTCACCTGTTCAATAGACGTGGGTGGAGTGTGAACCGGGCGATAGTTTAGTCTATCTACTCCAATTGTTTAGTCTATCTATTCCAATTGTTTAGTCTATCTCTACTAAAAAAAAAAGAGAGCTTACCGGGTGTGGAAGAATTAAGAACAGAAACATTAGTAATGAGGGTGATAGTAATCAGGACAGTCGATAGCTACTGATATTGAATATTTTTTGCAGATTAACGTTGGCTGGAAAGCATGGAAACCGAAAGGAGTTCCACAAGCGATAAATGCGAGAAAGGAAGCATAGAATTTACGCTTGCATTTAACCAACTTAATTGTAAATTGATGAGGTTAAGACACCAGCTTAATACCGTGGTTAAATTAAAAAATATGGGTACCATAGCGAAGAACTCAACAGAACAATCTCCACGAAAGTATTTATAAAAAAAAAGACACAGGAGGGCATCCATACGGCTATGGAAAAGTTACTGAGGCCGAGACACCAGATCCGGGCCGATAATATTGTTGATATTTTTTAAAATTTTATCAAGAAGTAATTAACATGGACACCAAACCAATATCCTCAGCACAGACGAATCTTAATCTTGTAACTTGATGGCAACACAGTTTAGTAATAAGGACTTTTATATTTCAAAAAGTCTTTGAGCAAATTCGAGGATTTTAAACGCCAGAAATATCGGTGGACGATTTTTAGTAAAGTTGGGGCTTGGGTAAAGTGAAGACTACACCTTACTGTCAAAGCCAAAAAGCAAAACCTGCAGTAGAAACCACAAAACATGTACGTGGCAATAACGATTAACGTACTTCTCGCTGAAGTGTAAACGCTAAGGTTAAGTTAACTTAAATGTCGTATTTATTTGTAGACTAGTAGTATAGCCCGGCGTTGCTCGGGTGTAATGAAAGCTTTAAAACTAATCCATGGTCCTGGAGCTCAGACTCTTTGGACGTTGGCACGAAAGACTAAAAAGCAATAGTTGTTTCCAGTTAAAGCGAAACCGTGGATTGAAAGAAAAATGAATGGATGTAAATCAAATTTTGATTTCCTGGTATCGATATCAAATAAGTTTTTTTCGTCGTAAACTGAATTTTGAAGGCTAAATAAGTCCTCTGAGTAAATAGTATCATGGCTGAAACTAAGAACTACAATTATACCTACTTAGAGCCAAACCCGAAGCAAAAACTAAAATAAAATGGCTGAAAAAATACAGACACACAGGCCGATAAACAGACACACACACAAACATCTTGCCTTTTATATATATATATATATTATCGATTTTCTGCACTATTGTAAGAACTGCAACATTGAAACTTCTGAATATCGTTTCTTATGTCTTTGTCTATGAGTGTATCAAATTTGATTAAAATCGGACCACTCCTATATCACGATTTTTTCGATTATCGATTTTCGATATTTATCGGGGGTACCTCGACACAAAACCTATCTAAGAACACTCGCAGACGCTTATAGTACAACTGTGTAAATTTTCAAGAAAATCGGTTCAGCCGTTTCGGAGTCTATAGGTAACGGACACACACACAGAGACACACACACACAGATACACACACAGAGACAAAGTTCCATTTATAAATAAGCTTAGATAGATAAGTTGTGATTTTGATGATTAAAAGATACGAAATCTTAATGCCTTTACATTTGATCTATAATTGAATTTTTTATAGGTTCTCTGCAGCGTGTAGCGAGAACTTAGACATGTTCCTTTAAGTTACGTCATTTCTAATTGTAGGAAGTAAAATAGGTACCTCCACTCATTCGCTGAAATAACATCACGGAATAATATTAGAAGTCCCCAAACGAAAATAAAAACCAAGTTTTATCGTAAAAATATTTATGTTATTATTAAGAGGAAATATGAAAGTATTTTTTAATTATTTAAAAAAAAATTAATCCTTTCTAACGCATTCGAAAATAAGTCAAAGTACCTAAAGTAAAAGACAGAATATGATTGATTTCATGTGGTAACAATGTGGTTAGGCTTCCTGAAAGTTTCCAGCGTACATTTCTTTCACATGAATATTGATACAGTGAATTATTCTAAACACGAAGAAGATAAGTATAGATGCATTAAGTTGATAAAATCCGAATGAAAGGATTTAGAAAAATATAAACCTTCTCTGTCCACCCCACTCTCATCAGTATTTTCATCCTCCTCTTACCCACTTCCTGACACCCACTATAACCTGTCACTCTATCTCATAACTTTCCTCCTATGTAACCCCCTGCACACCAATGGCAGTAAAATGCCTTGCGTGGGGCGATATGATTATAAAAAAATGTCTAGTCCAAAATTCTACTCCCTCAGCTTCTTTTCTCGCACTTCCCGCCTGTGAAACTCCCTTCCATTTACTTGCTTTCACGACAGCTAAAATCTCCAAGAATTTAAATGTAATGTCAATAGCCATCTCCTATCTCACTAACCTGCATCCTCTCTCTCATGTTCCTTTCTCCGTCCACTTCACTCTCATCAGTATTCTCATCCTTCTCTTACCCACTTCCTGACACCTCCTATAGCCTGTCACTCTTTCTCATAACTTTCCCCCTATGTAATCCCCTGAACACCAATGGCAGTAAAATGCCTTCCTTGGGGCGATATAAAATTATTATAAAAAAAAAATGTTTTTTCCAAAATTCTACTCCCTCAGCATTTTTTCTCGCACTTCCCGCCTGTGAAATTCCCTTCCATTTACTTGCTTTCCCGATAGCCATAATCTCCAAGAATGTAAATGTAACGTCAGTAGCCGTCTCCTATCTCACTAACCTGCATCTTCTCTCTATTTCTCTCTCTCTCTCTCTCACACATGCTCCTTTCTCCGTCCACTTCACTCTCATCAGTATTCTCATCCTTCTCTTTTTTTTTTTTTTTTTTAAATCATTTCACCCCGAGCAAGGCAGAAACGCCACTGATGTGCAGGAGGTTACATAAATGTAGAAAGATTAATTAGAAAAGAGTGAGGAGTACAAGCTAGTTAGAAAGGAACAATAGAAAACTGAGAAAGCAGGTGCAATGACAGGTACATGGGCGGAGAGAAAGGGAAGGTTATACAGGGGAGGGGAGAGAGCTAGAGGCCAGTGGTTAGTAGGTGAGTATTAACTTTGCTTTTAAATTTCTGGAGGTCGTAGCCGTCAGGAAAGCAAGAATACGGGAGTGAGTTCCACAGGCGGGAAGTGCGAGAGAGGAAGCTGCAGGAGTAGAATTGTCGTCTGCGTTTGGCTAACCTGACTGTGAATGGGTGGGACCCAGTTGCCAGTCTGGTTGAACGGGTAAACACCTGTTGAGGAGGCATCAGTGACTTAAGCTCATCCGAGCAGAAGCCATGAAAGTATTTATAGAAGAGACAGAGGGAGGCCACATTTCGACGATGGGAAAGTGGCTGCAGACGAGTCGCCAGATCAGTACCTATCACATTACAGACTCTCCTTTGGAGCTTGTCAAGAACACTGAGGAGAACGGCAGGGGCACCTGACCATAAATGGCAGCAGTACTCCATGCACGGACGGATGGTTGACTTGTATATATGCAGGATGGATTCAGGTGGAAAAAACATCCTGGATCGACATAGTGACCCAATCTTCTTAGCAGTAGATTTTGCTATGGATTCAATATAGTGCTTCCATTTGAGGTCTGAGGACAGGGTAAGTCCGAGGAGGCGTAGTGTATTACTCTCCGGGAGAATCATCTGGTCCATGCTTATGGGAGGCAGAAGAGGTTGCCTGTAATGGTTGACAGACAACAGCTTGGTCTTAGAGGAATTGAAGTTGACAAGCCACTTCTTGCCCCAGTTCACCACAGAGTGTAGATCCCGCTCAAGGTCAGCAGCGAGATTATGTCTGTCCGCCACGACAGGTTTCTTACTGGAGCGGGAGTATATTGTAGTGTCATCTGCGTAGATGCCTACTTGGGACCTGATCTCATCTGGGAGGTCGTTGATGAAAATAAGGAAGAGCGTTGGGCCCAGGATAGAGCCTTGTGGGACACCAGCATTCGTGCTGTAGGACGAAGAGGCACGCCCATTCAGAACGACCTTCATTTTGCGGTTATTTAAGAAAGATTGGATTAGGTCAAGCAGGCGACCGGTAATACCATAACCGCGTAGTTTGCATAGGAGGCCAGGGTGCCAAACCCTGTCGAAAGCCTTGGAGATATCCAGAGCAACCGCGCGAGCCTCGTCAGACTCATCAAGGGCCTGTAGCATGTACTCCGTTACAGTAGTTAGCAGGTCGGCTGTGGACCTGTCAAATCGGAATCCATATTGCCTGTCGGAGAACAGTTTGTGGGCGGTGAGATGATGAACTATTTCAGCATTTATTATAGCCTCGAACACTTTCCCGAATATTGGTAGAAGACTGATAGGGCGATAGTTGGATGGGTCCGAGGGTTCACCACAGTTCTTAAAGACAGGAACGACTGAGGAGAATTTCCAGCATGCAGGAAAGCAGGAAGCAGAAAGGCAGTAGTTAAACAGTTTAGAGAGGACAGGGGAAAGTTCAGGGGCACACCTCTTAAGGACTATCACCGGGATTCCATCGTCTCCACACGCCTTATGGGGGTCGAGTTTTGAAATTACTCTGGATACTATTGTCGGGGTAATATATACGTCATGCAGTTTGGCCTCAGTTCTAATAGGGAAGTCGGGTGGGTGCACTCCGGACGAGTTGAGTGTGGAGTTGGATGAGAATCTGCGGGCAAAGCACTCAGCTTTCTCAGCAGATGACGTGAGAACATCAAATCCATAGATTAAAGGAGGTATTGAGGATTTCCTATTGTTGAGCACTCGTTTACAAATCCTCCAATAGTCCTTGGAGCCGAACTTGCGGTCAGCTATGCGCTGTCGCATTCTCTCCGCAAACAACTGTTTGGCGTCATTTAGGGTTCTCTTGCACTCACTGCGAGCGGATGTGAACAGGCGCCTATTGTGATCAGTTGGCTGTCTCCGGAATAGATGGAAGAAATGGTTCCTGTGGGCAATGGCGGCTGAGCAGGCCGGAGAGAACCACGGAGAGGAATGAGGTTTTAAGCAATACTTCCTGGTGGGTATGAAGGCATCAATGCCAGCTTTCACCCATGACGAGACCTCAGAGGCACAGTCATCAACTGATAGGTCAAACACTTTTCCCCAAGGGACGTCGCAGAGGAAATCGCGAAAGGCATCCCAGTCAGCTTTTTGGTAGAGGTAGGAGGTTCTATAAGTAGGGGGATCCTGGGGGGAGTGAGATTGGAATGAAATACTGAGGGAGACTACAGCGTGGTCGGAGTTGCCGAGAGGGCAAAGCTGCGAGACTTGACAGGCGTCGGGCGCAGAGGTGAAACATATATCTAGCAGAGAGGAATGACCCGAGGGTGTGCTTGGGAAGCGAGTGGGGAAGTCCACCACTTGCGTAAGGGATTGGGAAATAGCAAAGTTCATGGCGTGAATGCCCGCCGAATCAGTAACAGCGTTTTCAAGCCACTCAGAGTGACGGGCATTGAGGTCTCCAAATACAAATATGTGGGCAAATGGGTGATAGGAAATAGCCTTATCTATGTCGTCGGCAATGCTATCTAGTAGGGAGCAGTCAGGAGAGGAGGGAGAACGGTAAAGGAAGAATAGGTAGCTAACCGAACTGAGGAGAGACAAGCGGAGACATATGTATTGGTGGTCAGTAGATTCGAGTGAAGTCACCCTAGTTATGGGGAGGTGTTCGCTGACATAAACACCCAGCCCATGCATGTGGACAGTAGAATCCTTCCTTAAAAGGGGAAGATAACCAGGGATGAAGAGGTCAGAGGAGGGAATAGCTGAGTTGAGGTTAGTTTCGCAGAGCGCGAGGATGTCAGGGGACTTTTCATGCAGGAACGCTTCTACACTAGCAAAGTTAGTACGAATGCCTCGGATATTAGTGAAGGAGAGGTTAATGGGCTTAGGTGGTTTGGATTTAACTGGTTTAGAGTCATTTCTGTTTTGTTTTGTCATGATTTTTGTTTATAGAAAGGGACCTAGGGTAGAGGATACAGGCGGTCATTACCCACGATCTGTGCTGGGAGGGAGACTGGCTAGGGCTGCAACAAGGTGTGGCCTCGGGGTTGCCCACCGAAAGCGCTTGCAGGGACACCTATCCATGCGCGACATGGCACTACAAGAACCCCGATATTATACAACTGTTGATCAGAGCAGCCGCTCTTGACGCTACGCAAGAGTTAGGGCTCCTAACTACCAGTCGGAAGCAGCAACCAGGAAACTGCCAACCCGGTACCCTCACAGTGATGAGCCATTGCCACCAACCGGCCAGATCGCAGGAAACTCACGGAAGCACCAGTACCAAGGTCTGAAGAGAGAGAAGTGAAAACCGGAAACCACATCCTAAACAGGAAACAAGGAACGAGCCTCTACTCCAGTTCAATAGACGTGGGAGGAGTATAGACCGGGCGATAGTGTGACCTATCTACTCCTATTAAAAAAAAACAAAAAAAAAAAAAAAACAAACAAACAAACGAACAATCCTTTGAAAAAAAAGAACACAAATTACAAAAGTGGAGTTTAAGTTTTAACTTAGTTAAAGTCCAAATGAACTCCAAAAGGGTGGGGGGAACAAAAACACAGATATATATTAAAACAAAACAAAAAAAAAAAAAAAAACGGAAAATACCTCACAGTTTAACACAGGAAATTTGAATTAAGGATTCATTCTTCAATTCTTGCTTTTCCCAAAAATTAACAGCGAGTCAGCCTGCTAGGTAAATTCCTATTCGAAGAACACGTGGCATGGAGCTGTAATGGCTGCTGATAACTTGGCCAAAGTAGCTTCGCATAACAGAATAAATATAAATTTCAAACTTTTTTTTTTTTTCCCTCCCAAATGAAGCATGAACTCCAAAAAGGGGGGGGGAACAAAAACACAGATATATATTAAAACAAAACAAAAAAAAAAAAAAAACGGAAAATACCTCACAGTTTAACACAGGAAATTTGAATTAAGGATTCATTCTTCAATTCTTGCTTTTCCCAAAAATTAACAGCGAGTCAGCCTGCTAGGTAAATTCCTATTCGAAGAACACGTGGCATGGAGCTGTAATGGCTGCTGATAACTTGGCCAAAGTAGCTTCGCATAACAGAATAAATATAAATTTCAAACTTTTTTTTTTTCCCTCCCAAATGAAGCATGAACTCCAAAAAGGGGGGGGAACAAAAACACAGATATATATTAAAACAAAACAAAAAAAAAAAAAAACGGAAAATACCTCACAGTTTAACACAGGAAATTTGAATTAAGGATTCATTCTTCAATTCTTGCTTTTCCCAAAAACTTACCCACATCTTGACACTCCCTATAACCTGTAACTCTTTCTCATAACTTTCTTCCTATGTAACCCCCTGTACACCAATGGCAGTAAAATGCCTTGCTTGGGGCGATATGAATATAAAAATTTAAAATAAATTACACTATCATAATGTGGATATAAAGTGGGGGATCAATTATAAATTCAAATCAATATATAAACTGATCCCCCACTTTATGGCCATAGTCATCCTTCTCTTACCCACTTCCTGACATCCTCTATAACCTGTCACTTTTTCTCATACTTTTCCTCCTATGTAACCCCCTGCACAACAGTGGCAGTAAAATGCTTTGTTTGGGGCGATATGATTATAAAAAAAAAATGTCATATCCATATAAATATCAGTCGGCCAAAGCATTCTTTTTCTTTCTGCCATTATCCCTTCAGAACCTGTATTAGAATAGATTACTTAAGTATTCTGTTTGAGTATTTAACAGAGCTGTGTGTACGCCATTTCATTTAGTTGTAGAAAGAAATATAAAGGAGAAACGGCCCGCCCCCATAAGGTAAGACAACAAGAACATCGCTAGGGCAAAACACGACGGGAGATAGAAAAA
Organism: Ascarosepion bandense; assembly: GCA_037127315.1. Lineage (NCBI taxonomy): Eukaryota > Metazoa > Mollusca > Cephalopoda > Sepiida > Sepiidae > Ascarosepion > Ascarosepion bandense. The sequence continues at coordinate 593,452 of JBBBDQ010001704.1, read as the reverse complement.
TCAGGCATAGCTGACCACATTTGGAGTGAGAAAGGGGATCACCGTCTCCTATGGGATGAAGTTCAAATAATTGATAGATAACATCATTGTAAACTACGTAAAATTAATAAGTCGGTGCATATGATAGGCTACAAAAATCTCCTAAGCTGGTCAAGCATAGAAATTAATACAATATGGGAACCAGTACTACGCAGTGCTAGAGAAAATCATTAGTTTCAAAGATTGCAGTATGAACTCCGGTAAAAAGTGATTTCTGATACATTAGGTCTATAAGTCCAAAAATTTCATCCACTCAGGTCTACATAGACCAGTGGATATAAGCATTAGTTAGTTCCAGTGACTTGATCTAAATATTTGTGAGTTCAATACCTGGCTACAGCAGTGGTGAACTTAGAGAGTTGAGTTAAAGGGAGATAACTACATGGTATCCGGAAGTAGCAACGCACATGGAATGAGAATGATATAACCCAGTGATCGACATAAAGGGTTCGGTTCAAAATTCCTAGCAGCTGAAGAAGGCAGGAGCATACACGTAACCATGACGACAATAGACCAAACAATGTAAATAATGAGCATTTAATAAAACTTTTTTGTTTTCTCTATCAAGTCTCCCGTTCTTTCAATACTCTCTATAACTACAGCCTTTCTAATTCTCGGCTATTTTGAACAATTAACATTAGAACAGAACCTAAGAGATCAAGGCTCCCCACGACTTTCTTTTCTTTCATATTTATAGACATTCATTTAGTCAGTTAAGTGCCATACGTGATACACGCTTGGGCGATTATGTCTCTTTCGAGACATAAATGACTGGGCAGAAGATTATCCTGCAGTAGGTTGCCATTACTTTCAGCTGTAGACTGGTTGCCAATCAAGGCTATAGAATTCAATCTGTTCTGCTATTTAACCCATAACTGGACGGAAGAGACGGATTAATATCTTTCACAATGGTATTTGCGCATAAGTGAATGCAACGAGTTTAACTGGAATTCGAACTCGGCTCTCCAATTTTTTGTTCCAAGCCGATATCCACTGCACCACAACACACAAGTTGAGACAGGTGATGTTGTTTGCCGCTACTTTATTTATGATTTTGAATTTGAGTTTTTTTTAGTCAGAAAAAGCGATTAGTTTATGTCTTTCTTAATAATATTGGTACGAATCGAACATTGTCCCAGGCGGAATTTGGTATCTGCTTACCGATTCTATTTGCTGTTCTATTAGTAAATTTATGATAAGATTGTGTTCACTTGCCAAATATTCTTTGAAGAAAAATTCGAATTAGAAAATTATATTAACTCGAGTTCAGGTCACGCCAATATTTTTCTGCATACTCGATGTATTAAATATCGAAAATGTATCAACTTTAGATATGGATTTTCAGAACAATAATATTAAAAAATATTTCTCAGAATCTTCATCTATATCGAAATAAAGATAAAAAGCCAAGTTTGAAAACATTTATCTTCAGTATGGTGCGTTCTTCAGTAGAATAATTGACTTTTACTTTGTTTTAAATGCTTCTTTGGAGTAAATGGTGATTGAATGCTGTTGCACTGGTTAAAAACTGAATATAAGCTCGAGTTCTGTCAGAAACTCCATTGCCTTCATTAAACTCTTGCTATCTAGGCCGGTAGACACTTCTTCTATGTGCCCTGCCATTCAGGACGTAGGCGATCATGGCTTTCCACGTCTCCCTATCCCTGGTGACTCTTAGCACGCTTTCTCCTGTTACACCACGCAATCCCCGTTCTGTCATCCACCTGCTCAGGCCCTTCAGATATGTTATCCGCTGCTTTCCACTGTCTCTTTTTCCCTCTATTTGGCCTGTTAGTATCAGGTTCTCCAAACCCTCCTACCTCATTGCATGTCCCAGGAACTTCAGTTGTCTATTCCTGATGCTCAATATTAATTTTCTTTACGTTGCCATTCTTTCCAACACATAATCGTTGCTCACATGCTCGGTCCATGATATCCGCAACATCTTTCTGTAGAACCACATTTCAGTTGCTTCAAGTTTTTCCTTCATCTTCGATTATATTGTCCAGTATTCACTGCCGTACTGAAGAACTGACATCACATAGCAATCCAGCACTCTTTTCTTTGTTTCTAGTGAAATTTTCCTGTCTTAGTACTTTACTCAGCTTCTGGAACGCATTCTTCGCCATGCCAATTCGCCTTCGAATCTCTGTATCTCAATTTCTATCACCTATTAGAACAATTCCAGGCATTTAAATTTTTGTACCTGCTTGATTCTAGTATTCCCCGCCTGTATTTGGCATTTTGGGTTGCTCTTTTTACTGATGACCATGCATTCAGTTTTCATGCAGTTTATTTGTAGTCCTTTTTGTCACTCTCTTCAGCTACCTTGTGTAGGAGGTCTTGTAGTTTCCTTTCCGTGTCTGCAATCAACACTGTATCTGCGTATCTTAAGTTGTGCAAATTGTGGCCTCCGATTACAAGTCTTGGTTTAGCGTCTAGGGTCCTCAAAATATTCTAGCTACACAAGTTGAACAAATCCAGTGAAAAGACACTGAGAGAACAAAAACTAATGTTTACTCAAGCAAGTGTACTAAATATAGCATTTATTGTAGTAATAAATAATCTCGGAATAAAACCTATTCATTAATTACTTTTAAGATTTTACTATGCAGAACTGCAGATCTTTGATTATGTTTTTCCCGTCCTTTCAATTGAACAGGACTTTGGGATGTAATGACCTCCTAGCCATTTCTTGACAGGCGTTGTCGCAATCGGTCGAGAGAAAAAGCGGCAATGTGACACTTCATATATTTCAATTAAATATCTCTAAATGTCTCTTTACATGACAATCTCTCACTGTCAAGTGCAAATTCTGCACCTTGGGCAGTCAAGATGACATTCGATCACTCAGATATCAGACTGCACAAGAAAACTGAGTGAGTAAATCAAATCGCCTGTTTGAAAGGCCTGTCGTCTGTCGTCTTTATGACAGAGACGATACATGATGCTGTTTGTCTACGCCAAACAAGCAAGTTATATCAAGCAATTTAATATAAATTATTTAATCTCTGAGATTATATTGCACACAGACATACACACGCACACTCTTTCTCTCTCTCTTTCTCTCTCTCTCTCTCTCTGTATATATATATATATATATATATATATATATATATATATGATATAAATATATACGTTATAAATTATATGTATAATTATATATCATTATATATTATATATACATTTATATATAAAAATTACATATATATCGCTATAAATTATATAATCGTGTATATAAATATATATTAAATCATATATATATATATATATATATATGATATAAATATACACTTTATAAGTTATATAATAAATATGTTATGAATATATACGATATAAATTTAATGTTTCTCTTTTAAATAAGCTTTATCAGAAAATGAAATATGAAAAAGAAAAGAATATTTTGGTATTTATAAATGTTGGTGAAAAAAATCTATTTCGAAAGAATCTAAGATTAATCCATCTTCAACCATAACTGGCGTCACCGATATTCTTTTACTTCTACATAAAATATCACTCATTCAACAGCACTGACACTAACAGAAATAAATATGCCGACACACACACACACACACACACACACACACACAAGTTATCGAACAAATCACGCATAGATTAACTAGAATTATGATAAAAAACACACATGAATTATATACACAAACGCTACCTGACAAGACAAATACACGTGAGCTCGACTTAACCACTGAAAGAAAAAGCAATACAAAAATAAAAAAATTACAGAATTATAATTTCTTAGATTCTCAGTTTGTTTGTTTGTTTTTTGTTTTTTTTTCAGTTTTTATAATACTTTTACAGTTCAGCATGTAATAAGTTCTACTTACATAGAGCACAGTTTAAAATTACTTCAACTTCAACACACTGAATCCGATAGCAAGACCTCCGATCTGGAGATTGGAGGGTTTTAACGAGTGTGGAAACACCTCTTAATTGCTTTTATTTCCAGAGTCACCTGACCGGATGGGTTTTAAGACATTTTAAAGACCCAGCTATGGTTAAATAGTGAAACCAAGAACAAAAATTAACAGCTCCTTAAAAAAAACATCGTATAAAATCAATAGTAAATTTACCGATAATACATTTTTATATACAAAGTATATCTATTTAAAAAAATGTCTGTATTTGAAAGCATAAAATTACGTACAAAATATTTACATTTTTGCATTCAATAAACCATAGAGATTGATATGCCTCAAAACTAAATTAACCAACCTATTTATAGTAAAATACCTATTTATAGTAAAATTAACAACAATACCTATTCATAGTAAAACTAGCTGTATAGACCAACGTTGCCCTGGGTTTTTAGTGATTATGTTGAAATGGTAAGGTCAAGTGCTTATTAAAAACTCCAGTATGAGGTTGCGTGATGTCGAATTTTAAAAGTGCAAAGTAAATATTGGTTTTTGTTGTATTTGTAAAACGGGATTCATGCTTGGTTAATTTTGTCAAGAAACGGGGATGATGTATGTACAATTGGAAGAACGGGGGCGGGCGTTACTTGAGCCAGTAATTTAAAGCTATGAGGTTATGACGCAGAAAAAATGGATGCATTATCCTTGCAATGTCTGAAGGGTTAGCACCTTGCAGAAAACGTGAAATTGTTATGGCATATGACAAAGTAGAAGTTATAAAAAAATCCCAATTTTTGTTGGAATACAACTAAGCGTTTTGGGGAAAGAAACGATCATAAAAAGCAATATTTTTTATTAATTTTTGCCGCACTCTGTGTGTCACTTCTATTTTTGTTCGGATTTCAAGGCATCAAACTTTTGTTTTTCAGTCACTCGATTTTGGTTGAGTTTCCGTGAAGCGTCTACGAGAAGTGCATTAAAATGGTCAAAAGACCACTCGAAATTATGTTTGTCGCTGATGTTTGGCAAACGCTGTACCTTGATTCGAATTTTTCTTTGTGTGTGTACATCAAAGTTTCGAATCTTAATCTAGAAGTTACCCGATTTTGGTTGAATTCGAATAAGGCATCTCAGAGGAAAAGAGTTCATACATTCTAAGCGTTTTGGTGATTTCTGCAGTACCCTGTAAAGTGATTCGAAAATTTTTTGCGTACATCAAAGGTTCATGTCATAATCGACAGTTGACCAAGTGTTGGTTGAAATCGAACCAACGGTTTTGGAGGAGTAGAGTTCGTTAGAATAGAGACATACAAACACACACACAAAGACAGACATGTTCATTTTTATATATATAGATTGCCAACAATATATTTTTGTTTGTAGTTAAAGGCATATAATTTCGTTCAAAATACATCTATTTGAAGCCATGAAATCAACCAATGAACGGCTTCAACTCAATACAGCCGAAAACATAGACGCAGGAAAATATACTCTTACCGACTCCATTGAAAATGGTTCTTGAATTAACCGGAAGTACTTGAGATAATAATCATGGCAGACAGTTTTTATCCTCTTTCAGTCCACATTAAGAACACCTGAAAAACTTCATATCTTTTGACGTTTTGAGCAATCTCCTTTCAGGACAAACAAATTCTACTATCCATATACACAAGCTTGTTATATACTTTATCGCTGTTTTCTTGTGAGTTTAAAATTCTCCTAGCCATATTTCCTCAGATATTTCAACTATTTCAAATTCTAACTACACGCATCCCTTTTTTTATTCAATTTTCCTTTGAACTTTTTTGTCGCTCCCGTGATCTCTCCATGATATTCTCACCATCCTTCCGTCGGTAAACATCCCTGTTGCCTCATCTGTCCTTCTCTTTTTACTGTGTGTGTATTACCAATTCATCCCCACCAGCTCTAGTATTGTATTTGAAAAAATCGTTGTTATCTCTAAAAATGTGTTACTGCAATATTCAAACGAAAATGAATTTTTCTTTATGTTTCGGCTTTAGATAATCCTGAAAGTGTTGATAAGACATAAAACCCCAAATCAATTCTTTATCGTGCATTCATCGTCATAGAAAAAGAATGATATTACATAGTAGTTCCTGACTTTTTCCAACAAAATGTTCTTGTTTCATGTTTCGTTATTTCTATGACTTGTAAATTCTTTATGATAACGACTACACAATCTGCTTTCTTACAGGATACGTTTAGTCATTTGCTTTCTTGTTACCGTTGTCTAGGAGTTTTTTACAGTTTTCTTTCGCAGTCTACTATCCAGACCGTAAAGCTTTTTATGTTAATATTTTGTTTATTATAATAAATCATGGGTGTGTGTGGTAGGAATAGAGTTCTTTCAGAATCACTGCCTCCCTTGATAGGTTAAATACAATTAGTGAGAAAACGCAACTTTGTCTTATGGCTTAATTCTTTTTAATGAGCAGGCAGGCAGTGTGTTCCCAGTAAATGTTCCCGATTATTCAGATCAGTCAGTTAAGTGCCATACGTGATACACGCTTGGGCGATCATGTCTCAAAACAGACATGACTGACTGGGCAGAAGATTATCCCGCAGTAGGTTGCCATTGCTTTCTGCGATTATTCAGATATCTTTCATAAATAAATAAAGTTCCGTACCAGCTCTTTTATTTTGTACGAAAACAATGCTTTTGGCGTAGTCTATGAAATATAGTTATCTGTCTTTCATCATTTGTTTTTCTCGATCTGATAAAATTCTCATAATAATGATGACATTGTTCTACTGTCTTTAAGAATACCACATTGTTCTTGTCTTATTTCTGCTGTTTTCTGTTACCAATAATGGTTACCAAGTACACTGCCAAAGTGTCATTCGTGCAAAAGGGATACAGAGTATGACCAACATTTTATGTTAATATATAGGAAAGAAGACGCTTAACTATAGACTTAAACAGGTTAAAATTATAGTGATCGAAGAAGCATTATCGTGTCTGTCGGTTCCTCAAATCAGTAGTTTATCGGGGTGAAAGCTGCTTGAGAGTAACTTACATCTTAATGGAATACAAAGGAAATAGGGCTGGCTCGTTATAATGCAACTGATATGGTTGGTTTTAAATGAGAAGGTTAGAACTGTTAGAAACAATATAGTTCGTTTGAACACTTTCTATGGAAATAGCGACAGAGCAGCGAGGGGCTTGCGTTGTTTCGTCTGTGGGAAATGGTTTGTAAGGTGAAAATAATTCACCCCCCACCCACAAAGACGCTGAAATGATGTTGAAATCTATGAAGACAGAAAAGTAAAGGCTGGACAACTCCTGCCCATATATGGCAGTAGTAATCCCTTGTAATTCTGCTCTAAGCACTTTCCATTAGAGTTCTAATTATAAGCTAAGTTATATGCCATATTAAAATTATTGTCTTAAAGAGCTAGCATTCGTTTCCACTTGCCTTCTATAAAGAAACATCTGCTGAGGTCTTCCGGTATTTCAACCACTGTTTTTATCCTTTTAATAATCCTATCGTCCGAAGTCTTCTCTGGTACTGATGCCTTTTCCTGTGCGTCTTGGCCAGTGCCGATCTTATTAATAATTTTAGGTCCTTTCCTTTTTTAGTTTAATTTGGTTTTTCGTTTTTAGTTAGGGAAGTGTTTCCCGATATGTTCGTTCTATCGTTGAAGTATTTTTCTACTCCTATCGTTCCTTCTTTCTATTTGACGCACTCAGTCAAAGATCACGTTTTCTGGCCTGTTATTTCTTTATTTTCTCTGTTGATTTTTTATTTATTTTCTACAGCATGTTTTATGTCATCAAGGGCCTCACTAATCTTGTGTATATTGGTAGTTAGGACGTCAGCTGGGATCGGACTGACCGAAAACTCTACTGCTCGTGTACAAGAGGTTTTTCCTGCCCAGATGACCGAAGACCTTCTTGTTCACCATAAAATGCTTGCTGATAATAATAAAGAGATTAATGGGTCTGTACTGGGAGTGGATGGAAGACCGGACACCTGTGCCACATGCTTGGGAAATATTTTGTTTTCGAGCAGTGGTTAAATAACTTTACTACAATCAGGGATAACTCTATGGTGATACTCTTAAGGACAATTATTAAGATCTTATTCATGCCAGTGACTTTCCTGGGGGGGGGGGTCCGACAGTTTTGATAAGTCGTTGTAAAGTGGCTGACACCCCAGTAGCACTCTCAGTAATGGAATGGCCCATGGTCTGAAATGGTCTATTTAAGTAAAGAATAGTGGCATTCAAGACGTAATATTCGAGTGTCATTCGAATAATATTCAGACTGATTACTTCGACGATTATTGCGACTTAAAACTCTCCTCTCTGTATTGTAATTTCTGTCTTGTCTGTTATTGCAACTATTGTACTGTTCTGTTTATATCCGTTTAGCACTGGATATTGTGCTGAATAATACCGCAGAACACTTTCTCTGTATATCGTATACATCTCGGCGATATAGCATAAGTCCAGAGTCTGCTTTTGCTGAACTGAGTATATTACTGAAATTATGTTTAATGAGACATGGGAATTTGGGGTGAGAATGGCCTTTGTTATCTAACATTGAATTTAGGGCAAAGATCGAAGCAAAGAGCTTCGCCTTGTCTGTTGAGGAGGATATGACCTCAGGGCCATCTATAACAGTAAGCATCGCCGCTTTGCTTCTGTTCATAATTTAATTAGTGATCTTCCAAAATATGCGAAATTCAATTTGTTTGTTTTCAACCTTGACCGAGACAGATCATGCGTAGCTGCACTTTCCCTGTTCCAGAACTCTCTTACGAGGATTTAAGACAATTCTGAAAGAATTACACTAAACCATTCCTTGTGATAGATTTTGAATTAGTAGTTCCGGTGAACCACGGCTGACTGTTTGGTATTTGCTAACATCAATACTTGCCATTTTATCATTTTTGGCAATTCTTCCGATGATTATGAAATTAAAAAAGTATTTTTAGTAAATCGTAGATCTTTAATTATATTTATATGTGTTCTGTGTATATTTGTTCTTGTACTTTTTACAGTTAATTGTCCTGAATATGATTCCAAGGCTTGATTTAAATAGTTTAATTAATATAGTCTCTTTTTACCTTGTTTATTATCTTATTCGTGAAAACGAATCATGTTATTACTATTGTTAAATATATTATAGCTACCACCTGGTAATGGAGTATGACTATCATAAGATACCATGGTTGAACATAATTGCACTTTGAATGTATATGCTCTTTAAACCGAAAAAAACAAACTCTTTTAAACACCTGACACAAAATTGTCTGATATGAAACAAATATATTAGTTTGGTTTATTTTTATAACCTTTTTCATGTTTTGTTTTGTTTTTTAGCCAACGAGCTGATTTAGAAACTTCTCCGTCAATGTCACACGAATTCTCAGTACATAAAGCTATTTCGGTCATTACTTTTTTATGGCGGCTTCATATATGAATTAATTTTCCTGCTTAATCAATCAAAGCTTGGTGCAAACATCGCAAGTGAAAACATGTCTGTCAGTTATATAGTCTGAAATTCCACAGTAAAATCTTTTCAGACATTTCATTTCAGCTTTTCCTTTACAATGCCAAAACCCTTAAAAGCAAGTTTTCACCCATGAATATTTTCTCTGCCAAGTGGTATGATATTTTGCCTGAAAACTCCAGTCATATGTAGTGAACCTTGCAGCCCATCGTTTCTCCGTTTTCAGGCTGGTCATATTCCGTTAACAAATGCAGCTATGGAATATTTTACTGAAATTTTAGTTCTGGGGTCAACATTTTGTAACTTCTACATGGCTAACCTTGAAAATAAAATATTTAATACCACTAAAAGATTCTTCACCTACCTAAGATATATAGATGATATTCTCAAATCATAAATAGAATCATAAATAAAATACATGAACTGCAAGGAAACTTTAAAACATTCCATTCTTAAATTCCTACATGAAGTTAACTATAACAATAAAATCGTTTTTTGTATTGATAGACACGAAAAATAATATCTTTGCTATATTTTCATATAAAAACCAACTTGCATAAACACATGCACTCTAAAATATAAAAGTGAATGTCGTGGCTATTACAAAATAGCTTCTATAAAAAAATCTATTAAACCATACAAAAGTTAACACTTCAACAAAAACATTTTATGAATATATATATATGTGTGTGTGTGTGTGTGTGTGTGTGTGTAAAAATTAAGACAGACACGTTATTCCATGGTTAAGCGGAAGTATAGGCCTATTTCATGCGAATCATCATCAACTTCCGTTTTTATTGTACAGAATATTTTACACGAATGAAAGCCACAAATAAAGCCCCCCCCCCCAAAAAAAAAACAAAAAACAAAAAAATAAAAACAAAAATAAAAATAAAGATCGCTCCCTTAAAATGAAAACTTAAAGAAAAAATTAATCATTACACCAGTTAGGTGAATACACACATCCATACGTACATAAACTTACGCAACATACGTACACACATCCATACGTACATAAACTCACGCAACATATAATCAAAGACTTATTTTTATATTTATTTATTTATTTATTTATTTTATTTCTGTATATATATATATATATATATGTATTTTTCGTTTTTTTTTTTCCCCCTTTTTGGAGTTCATGCTTCATTTGGGAGGAAAAAAAAAGTTTGAAATTTTTTATTTATTCTGTTATGCGAAGCTACACTGGCCAAGGTATCAGCAGCCATTAGTCCCCCCCCCCCCCACGCCATGTTCTGTTCTTTGAATGAGAACTCACCAAGCAGGTTAACTTGATGTTGATTTTTGGGAAAAGCAAGAATTGAAGAATGAAACTTTAATTCAAATTTCCTGTGTTAAACTGTGAGGTATTTTTCGCTTATTTTTATATTTATTTATTCGTTTTTGCCAAATATTTTTGCTTAATTTTAGAACTTTTCATGTCTAACTGCACGTTTGAATTTATTTTTAGAAAAAAATTTTTTGACTGCACTTTAACTAAGTTAAAACTTAATAAGTCACATTTTCTTTTTGTTCTCAATTGGAGTAGATACTTAACTATCACCCGGTTCACACTCCACCCACACCTGTTGGACGGGTGAAGAGGCTCATCCCTTGTTTCCTGTTAGGGATGCGGTTTCCGGTTTTTCTCCTTTCTAATCTTACTGCTTTTTTGTTTGTTTTTTTTTCAATTGGAGTAGATAGACTAAACTATCGCCCGGTTCACACTCCACCCACGTCTATTGAACAGGTGAAGAGGCTCATCCCTTGTTTCCTGTTTAGGATGCGGTTTCCGGTTTTTCTTTTCTAATCTTCTCACTGTTTTTTTCAATTGGAGTAGATAGACCAAACTATCGCCCGGTTCACACTCCACCCACGTCTATTGAACAGGTGAAGAGGCTCATCCCTTGTTTCCTGTTTAGGATGCGGTTTCCGGTTTTTCTCCTTTCTAATCTTACTGTTTTTTTTTTTTTTTTTTTTTTCAATTGGAGTAGATAGTCTAAACTATCGCCCGGTTCACACTCCATCCACGTCTATTGAACAGGTGAAGAGGCTTATCCCTTGTTTCCTGTTTAGGATGCGGTTTCCGGTTTTTCTTTTCTAATCTTCTCACTGTTTTTTCAATTGGAGTAGATAGACTAAACTATCGCCCGGTTCACACTCCACCCACGTCTATTGAACAGGTGAAGAGGCTCATCCCTTGTTTCCTGTTTAGGATGCGGTTTCCGGTTTTTCTCCTTTCTAATCTTCTCACTCTTATGTAGCCCCCTGCACATCAGTGGCGTTACCGCCTTGCTTGGGGTGATATGATTAAAAAAAAAAAAAAAAAAAAAGACCACGCGTAAGAACGGATGTCAACTCAAAGATACTTTACGTATGTCAAACAGACTGCTGACACGTCGATTTGGAAAGTAAAAAAGGGATTGAGAGAGAGAGAGAGAGAGAGAGAGAGAGAGAGAGAGAGAGAGAGAGAGAGATAGTGTTAAAGAAAAAGGGTAAATGTTTTATGAGGGTAAACAAAAAGGGAAAGAAGAAGAAAGAAGTGAGAAATAAATTTAAATTTGAAAGAAAAGATGATATGAGAAAATAAAAATAAAAAATAAATATTATATATTAACGGTAAAAGGATGAGAAATTAGAGTCTAAAAAATTAAGAAAATTACAAATATTTAAGAAATAATAGTTACTCAATTCGTTTTAATGACAATTACCACCACACCAACTATATAATCAAAATTATACTAATTATTCAGTCAACAATACAATTATAATACAATACATAATTAATCATGTAAAAAACATATATACGTATAAGTTCATATAAGAATTTAAGAATTGAATTTTTAAAAGTTTCTTTGCAGTTCATGTATTCTATTTATGGTTCTCACTAAGATCAGAAGGGGGTCTTTATTTGTGAATTTAATTCCTGTAAAATCTTCTGTATAATAAAGACGGAAGCTGATGATGTTTCGCCTGAAATAGGCCTATACTTCCGCTTAACCATGTGTCTTTGTTAATTTTTACATATATTTGGTCTATATGTATTTATATACATGTATATTTAGAGCTCTCCTAGAGAGTTATCCTACCACTTTATGTACAGGATACTCCTTTGGATTCTTCTATATCTACACTGCATGTTTATATATATATATATATATATATATATATATATATATATATATATTATAAATTATGTTTTAGAACATGTATATAATTTCTTCTATATATGTCCTCTTCCCTACAATCATATGTTTGTTTCAGTGTTTGGATTTAAACACTTCCTCGGGGGAAATAAAGGTTTGGAATCATTCTCTGTTTATATTTGGTTCGTTGTTGTCGTGGGGGTTGGTTGGGGTTATTGGTAATTAAGTGAATGTCTTGTTTTGATCGTTAGACTTTTGAGGAATTTGGTGTGTAAGTGTGAAATTGTTGATTAATGGTATTATCTGTTGGAATGTATGTTTTATCTTTTTATTGGTTGGGTATATCTTTTGGTTAGGATTTCTAAGAGGGCACTGTTGAGTGGTCATTTTTATGGTCGGCTATCATTTAATTGGTTGATGTCTGCTGTTAGTGGACCTAATTCATGCATTTACTTTGATCCTGTGTCTAGGTTTTCATAGACGTGATAGGGGTGGGGTGTTTTTTCTTTCCAATTTAGATTTTTTTTTTTTAAATTAAATGTTTTGGACAGGAAAAATTTCTTTTTTTTTCTCTCCTCATTCTATACTCACTCGGATATATATATATATATATATATATATATATATATATATATATATATGTATATAGTTACCATTTCCGCAATTTATGCATTACTCTTAAGCAATGAGTTGAGTTCTTTCGGTGTTTGGCGTGTGTATACTCCGCTTATATACAACACGCTAAAATTTCCCTTCTCTGGTTCCATACGCCTATGGCTTAGGGTTTAGTGACTCCGACGTACACCGAATCGGTCGAGTTTCGATCCCGGCCAAAAGCAAGTGGATGTCTAGCCACACTCATGAGCTGTGATACAGCAAATCAGGCTTGTATGTGGATGACTAAGATATGAGAAAATGGTGCATCTGTGAAGACGAAGAGGATAATCTAAATGATTATATTTAATTTATATAAATTATAAATTAGATAAAAGTAGAGAGCTTAATTGTTATTATCTAGAGTATTATAAAATATTGAGAGGAAAACTCAACACACAATTAAACACTTATAAAACTAGAATTTATTTTAACAATGTAATTTTACTTTGTCTGCTTCAGAACATTTTTTAAAATACTTTTCACCGGTCTGAAGGAGAAAATGTAAAATTACATTTCTGAAATAATAATTTCTGGATTTATAACCGTGTATTTATGATTTGAGTTTTCTTCGCTATATATATATATATATTGAGATGAAAACGCAACAAATAATGGGAGCTTTTACATTGTCTCCTTCAGACCGTTGAAAATAAATATATGATAATAATAATTTCACTCATAACATTTTTATTAAAGACATTTTTAATATTTTGAATGAAATTATTATTTAATTACTTTTCAACAGTCCGAAGGAAAAACGTAAAGTTTTAATATATTTCTGAAATAAATTCTTGATTTATAATCGTTTAATTATGTATTGAGCTTTCCTCTTGAGATATATATATATATATATATATATATATATATATATATATATATATATAAGATTTTAGATTATTACAATGGGTAATACATATTTCACCGCGTTTTGATGTTATTATCGCGGCTCATCAGACCCAAATGGTACAACAGTTGGTCCTCAAAATGCTGTTGTACCATCTGGGTTTGATGAGCCACGATAATAACATCAAAACGCGGTGAAATATTGTCATAATCTAAAATCTTTTATAAATTATTTTCCTCTGTTAAATGAAATAAATGAATTTCACATTGGGTTCTCTTGAGTTCGTCTCTATTGGAATTTACCTGGATTGCATACCAAGTGTACTAGGTTATATATATATACATCAGTTTGTTTTTAAGCATTTCGTATAATCTTCGTTAATTTCCGTAACATGTTTACGTTGTTGACAATACGATGCATTTCAGAGCAGATATGGTTATTACGATGAATCGAAAATTGTGTTATATAGGCATGACTTGACTTTGTTTAGACTGTCATTCGTGGTCGAAAGGTCTAAGTTGCGCCATATATATATATATATATACTCAATAAATGTAAATATTTTTCTTTAACACTCAAATATGGTAAGAGTTAAAGACTTCTCCTTATTATACAGGGTCAAATGCTTTTTCGTAGAAAGCAAAGACTAAACAAACTGGTTAAACCATATTCATTTATTTTCTTTTTCGATCGGTGGATCTGTTGTTTGCCGATTGTCAACTGTTGAGTAACCACTCCTAAAACCTGACAGTTCAAATGATGGATTTGAAGGTGTTTGTTACATTGTTGGCAATAAATTTTGAGAATAGTTTGTGGTAAGTTGATAGTTCCTTAAAGACTTGGCTTTTTTTAAAAATGATATGTCGGTCTGTTTAACTTGAAGCTGTTCCTTTAAATCAGATTACAATGAATACCATAATACTGTCTATAATAATCAAAGCACTCAGAATCATGTCGAAATTCGATGTTTTTTCTAAACAAGCCTGCAATAAAGTTCTCATCTTCAAGTTTCAAAGTTATCACAGTGTTAATTTTAATAAGTAGGTAAATATATATGCTAAGATCTGTTATATCATATGTAGTTAATGCGAAATAATAAATAAATGACTTCTTTTATCTCAGTCAGTTAAGTGCCATACGTGATACACGCTTGGGCGATCATGTCTCGAAAGAGACATGACTGACTGGGCAGAAGATTATCCCGCAGTAGATTGCCATTGCTTTCTGCGGTAGACTGGTTGCTGACCAAGGCTATAGAACTCAATCTGTCTTGTTATTTGAGTCATAGCTAGAAAGGGAAGATATGTATTATATTATTATGTAGTAATAAGTGGGGGATCAGTTTATTAATTCATAACAATAGAAAACAGATCCCCCATTTTATGCCCAGTAGAAGCCTTAACCCTCTAGGGCCATCGTATCATATTTGATACAGTATGAAAACAAGCCTTGAAAGAAATATTTTCCTGAAAAATTTTTTAAGAGAAATATTTTATAAATTTCAAATGAAAGCAGTACTGACTGCTCAGTCAATGAATAGCAAATGTTTCCTTATAGGGAAATACCAAATGTTTCCTTATAGGGAATTACTGTATCAAATATGATACGAATGGCCCTAGAGGGTTAATCATATGTTCAACTATTATATTCAATCAGTCAGTTAAGTGCCATACGTGATACACGCTTGGGCGATCATGTCTCACAAGAGACATGACTGACTGGGCAGAAGATTATCCCACAGTAGGTTGCCATTGCTTTCTGCGGTAGACTGGTTGCCGACCAAGGCTATAGAACCCAATCTGTCCTGCTATTTAACCCATAACTGGAAGGAAGAGACGGATTAATACCTTTCCCAAGGGTATTTGCGCGTAAGTGAATGCAATTCTTTTATCTACTCTCTTCAAATTCGGTGAACCGAGGAAGAAAGCGGGAATACATTTACGAGCCTGTATGAAATTCTTTTGGACCAATGAAAACCTTGTCTTCGGATTAAGTAGTTGTTGAGCCAAGAATAAGAAAGAAAAGAAAGTTGAGTCTATGCAAAATTCTTTTTACATAAAATGAGAAGAAAAATAATTAATGAGAGAAGAGCATTATGTGAAAGGTTTTGTTTCTGTCACTTTGTCTAATGTTGAAGTTTTTGTTGGTGTAAAATTACATTATTAACCTTTAACCAATCACGCGGCATTTCAAAGAATTTTTTCAACAATCTAAAAAAGATAAGTATAGCAAACAATCACTGTTTACTTCTTAAAGTATGCAGCTTAAGAAATGAAGTCTCTTCTTCTTCTTCTTCTTCTATGTGCCCTGTCCCTTCAGGACGTAGGCGATCATGGCTCTCCACGTCTCCCTATCCCTTGTGGCTCTTAGTATGTTTGAGCCTGTTGCTCCTGGCAACCCCCGTTCCGTCATCCACATGATCAGACCCTGCAAATATGTTATCCGCTGCCTTCCTCTGTCTCTCCTTCCTTCTATCTGTCCAGTCAGTATCAGGTTCTCCAGGCTCTCCTTCCTCATTGTATGTCACAGGAACTTCAGTTGTCTCTTCCTGATGCTCAGCATCAATTTCCTTTTTGTTGCCATTCTTTCTAACACATCGTCGTTTTACCTTTGTTTAAAACATTTTTAATATTTTTGTCAGATCATTTAATCTGTCGTATGAACATTTCGACTTCGTAACAATCCCGGACTGTAAAATTTCTGCTTTATTTTTCTGGGACGTGCTACTGAGATTATTTCAAGCTTGTACTTCGTAAATAAGTTTATCTCGTTTTTTTTTAATTACCTATGTGTTCCTTTGTTATTATCATTCTATTTTAGTGTGGGTAAATCAAATATTCATTCTAACCCCGAAGGCTCACGCCACTATACATTTTCATTTTTCGTGTTTCCCATTTTGAAACTCTTGAGGACCCAGAATAGGTCCGAAAGAAAACTCGAAATCGGGAATTAGTGAAATATATATATTAAATGGAAAACAAATATTTGAGTGTTACACGTAAGTCTGATTGCCAAGTATTAAACCGGTGTGACTCAACCCAACTCAACTTCACCCTGAGAAATATAATCTCCCGGTATCCATAATAATAGGAAGAGTTCATTATAGTCCAAAAAGGGTAGGTGCCATAACAAAAACATAAATCGTATTTCTTCTACTATTATCCCTTAAGAATATCACCAATATCTACCAAATTTGTTAATATTTTCTTTTTTTCAGGGCGTATAGTTTGAATGGCAGTTCTAAGTCATTGTTGATATTTTGTTTCTAAATTTGGGAACGTCTTCGTTTTCGTCATTTAATAAAGGCTTTTGTTTTTAATGTATGTTTGGCTGTAAAACAACAATGTTTGAAATACTTTATTTTTCTTTTTAGTTCATTTTCTTCCTTTATTGTCTTGTCGTGTGTCTCATTATTGTTTCTTACTTCTGCATTTTCTGTTTAATCTTTATTATTATTAACGAACATATTTCTCGTCAGTTTTTGAGTTACTTCCCTTTGTCATTTCTCTTATTGTTTGTTTCACCCAGGTTTCGATACTGCTATATTTAGTTGTCAATTTGTTATTTCCCGGGTGATTTTCTTTATTCCACGAAGTCTAGAATTTGAATGACATTTCAATCTTTAATTTGCTGATTTCATTTCTGACTTTATTGTATGTGCAGTGGAAGTATGCCTTTGAACACATAGCGTTGTAAAAGTAACATATGACAGTTATACCGCCACCAGCAGTAAACGGAGAGAATGACCGACAAACAAGAATTTGATATAAAATAAACTGCTGGAAAAAGACATGCTGACAAAGCAAGAAAATAAGTGTAAGCAAATTGGAATGAAAAAGAGGAAATAGATAAAAAAGATGAAAAAAGTGTTGCTATTTTATATTTTTAATTACGCGCATGCGCGTTGTTTGTTTTTGATTTTGTCAACTGCGCGGTATAGTAGCGTCAGTTGGGCAGCATCTGTGACAAAATGAGCCACATGAAGCAATTCACTTCGCAAAAAAAATTGGATAGCTGCAATACGAACATTTCAGAGTGTTTAGGCGTCAATCCGAGTACAGTGTAGAGGATTCGGAAAAAGATGATATATCCAATCATCATCACGGTGTTTGGAGTGATTACTCGTAATGTCGATGTTATCATTCTATTCATCTTCCCACAGGGCCTCAGACTCAACACGAAAGCCTTTACCAAGTAGCTTGAGTAGGTAAGGCTGTCCTGTATCGATGGGGGTGGCTGCTAGAAGGCCCTATGACTGGCAACAGGACTTTGCATTGTGCCCAACATTCATAGCTGAACACTCATTCTTGGTTGTTAGAAATTTATGTGGCCACATTACCCTTTACATATTGATCGCCTACACTACCGGCCATAATTATTAGGCAACCCCAGTGTTTTAAAAAAAATATGCATTTCATACGGTTTTTAGTATTTATTGCCAAGTAAATAATTGTAAATGTAAATAGAATGGTACTTTTGTTAATATTGCACAATGGCATGTGCATTAAATGAATTTATAAATATTTAATAAATACATATTTTGCAGTTTCATCAATGAAAGAATGAAAGAAATTTAGGGTGATTCGGACGAGTTCATCTTTGCTTTCTTGCCTTGTAACATTTTGCACAGTAATAATGACAAAAGAACAATTCTGATTTAATTTGGCAATAAATACTAAAAATAGTATGAAATACATAATTTCTTTTAAAAATACTGGTGTTGCCTAATAATTATGGCCGGTAGTGTGACTCCCCAGACTGCAACACCCTTTATTATCACGTGTGAGGCGCAGATAAGCGAGAGGCCAACAAAACTTCTTGTAACTTCAAAAATGAACTGAAGTTAAAAATTATGGTAGCATTCACTAATTTAAACAAAGAGACCGTCCAGAAAATTCTAAAGACATTTGAAGTCCATGGTTGGAGCCAATGTCAGTGTTATTGAACAAAATTCATGTTTAATATTTCAATATAGACAGTCCATCAGTTGAATGCCATACGTGAAACACGATTGGGCGATCATGTTTCGAAAGAGACATGACTGACTGGGCAGAAGATTTTCCCGCAGTAGGTTGCCATTGCTTTCTGCGGTAGACTGGTTGCCAGCCAAGGCTATGGAATACAGTCTGTCCTGTTATTTAACCCATAACTGGAGGGAAGAGACGGATTAATACCTTTCCTAAGGGTATTTGCGCGTAAGTGAATGCAATGAATTCAACTGGAATTCGAACTCAGCTCCCCGATTTCTCGTTCCGAGCCGATATCCACTGCACCACAACGCACATCTATTTCAATGTAACTTTGTGTTATTTTAGTAAATATATTTGTTAAAATAAGATGTCTGTATTTTTTCAGAAATTAATTTTCTTTGGTGCTTTAACGAAAATATTCTACTTTCACAGTTGTATTTATGGTAATTAATACTCACCTTTTGTGTCTATACCTGTTTGTGTGAACATAATTACTAGAGGCTGTGTTATGTGTGTTATATGTTTTGGTTTTATTTAAGTTATATTTTTGAATACAGTTTGATTTATTTAAGAAATTGTAAGATATTATGTAGATTAATGTCAAAAGAATTATTTTATGTTGATTGATGTAGTGTTGGTAACTTTGCCATAAATAGGCATTGTTGGTAATTTTTTTTATAAAAATATATTGCTGCTATTTCTAGTACAAAAATGATTTTTTTTTACTTTCATTCGGTTTTGTTTTGGGTTCTTTACTATTCATCTATAGCTTGCACCCTAACAGTGTAATATAACAATCTGGCCCCACCCGAGGAAGGCTGATGCAAGCGAGGGTGTTTCCGGTCGTTGAAAGGAACGGATGTCGTTTGACCTTATTTCCGGCAGCAGCGGAAATAACTACAGAGGCAAACAGAACAGGTGTCTCTGAGAATTACGTGGGCGTGCGTGGGCGAGGCAAAACCGGAAGAAAAAGTCCCGGTTCTGGAAGATTATAAAAAGACCTCGGCACACGGATTCGCCAGTAGAGGAGCAACAGAGATCGGCCGGTGAAGAGAGACACAACAGATAAGACTACACTCCCGTCAACCCATTAGAAGCGCGCTCTCTCAATTCTCTGTTCCCTATTCTACACGATTCATCGTCATTAATAAAAATATTACTTCATATTTTTATATATATGCGTGTTTGTTGTTTGTCGATATATAACAGTTGCTACCATTACAAATCAGGTTAGACCTTGAAACAACAGTAATTAACAGGTAGTTCCACTCTCTTAAAAATCGTCAATCTTCCGATCAGAGACCTTGCTGCCGGATGTAGTTTATCGTCATACCCAGAACTGGTGTGTGTGTGTGTGTGTGTGTGTGTGTGTGTGGAACGTAGGTATATTTTAACATTGAACTAAGACTGCAAATAGTCCCGGTGTAATCACGGTCATTAGTGGTACGAATCAATAGGACCTCGAACGAGTGACTTTTGCGAGTAGAAATCGCGACTTGAAACTTTTTTTTTTATATCTCGCTTCTGGTTAGTTGTTATTTCTTATAAAATTACGACGTCTACGACTGCGTTTTACGTAATTCTAAATTGTTCTAATTGTTTCATGACCTTCAATTTATGTTCATCCTCTATTAACTTTTTGCTTCTTTGCCGAAATCCTTTTTTTTAGTAAATATTTAGTTAAGACAGTTTAATCCCATTATTCTTGAAATGTATTTATTTTATAGTCATTTTTATGTAACCTTTAAAGTATAATTAACCCAAACATGCTATTGTTCCTTTATTGCTTCTTATATTAACTTTACTCACAACGTCAACTGTATCGACATTCTCATTAATTACCAAGCTGATATAATTTCCTGATAATTCAGTTGGGGATTTTCCCTTTTCCATTTATGACTTCTTTTCTTTTGAATTTCGTATTCATAAATAGGATGTTCATTGTGGTGTAATGGATATCGGCTCGGAATTTGAAATTTGTAGAGCCGAGTTCGAATTTAATTAATTCACTTACGTACAAGTACCCCGAGGAAGGATATCGATTCATTTCTTCTCTCTCCAGTTATGGGTTGAATAACTGGACAGATTGGATACTAGAAGCATTGGTTGGCAACCAGTCTATGGCAGAATTAAATGGCAAACTACTGCGAAAAAATCTGCCTCCTCAGTCATGTCCCAAGTGTGTATCACGTGTGGCAATTAACTGAGTGACTGATTTATAAATATAATTTTCAGTTTAAAAAATGATAATTATAATTGCATTTCATCTCATTCTTCTTCATAAAGCTTTTACATTTTAATTGAATTTGACCAATAAAACTGTGTAATTTCCCACTTTATTTAATATCTAATATCGGTGTATAAAACTTTAATCCCTAAAAACGTTCAAAGTTGGTGCATACAGTCAGTCAGTTAAGTGCCATACGTGATGCACGCTTGGGCGATCATGTCTCGAAAGAGACATGACTGACTGGGCAGAAGATTATCCCGCAGTAGGTTGCCATTGCTTTCTGCGGTAGACTGGTTGCCAGCCAAGGCTATAGAACCAAATCTGTCCTGTTATTTAACCCATAACTGGAAGAAAGAGACGGATTAATACCTTTCCCAAGGGTATTTGCGCGTAAGTGAAAGCAATGAATTCAGCTGGAATTCAAACTCTGCTACCCTATTTCTCATTCCGAGCCGATATCCACTGCGCCACAACGCACATCCTTGGTACACTTGGATAAATTAGATCACTTTTATAAAGTACGGTTCGCATAATCTGAAGAAAGGAAAATTAATTGGCAGTAAGGGTAAAAATGTTTACTTGCTCACTGCTATCATTTATTACTCACATTGCAAAGCTAAAAACGACATTGAATATATAAGACAACTTTGCATTTATTGTCTGTTACAGGAATTAAAATGACACACTTCATTGTACAGACTAAGACGTGCGGCCAGATGAACTTTTTTCAAATTGTTCATATCTTACAATACATTCTATTTAATTTCAATACCTCATCAATTGCTTTCAAATGTTGAGTAGACATTACATTCTCGCATGCAATATCTGAGAGACTGCCCATATGTTCTTTTTGTTGTTGGTTCTATATATGTCTCGGTTAGGCAGCTCGTTAACATGGATGCCGGTAACAGGTAAACAATTTTTCATTTAGTCGCCTCAGCTATTAATGGTCTGGTGTGATATTAACTGAACATTCTATTTTGAAATAATAATAACAATTGCAAGTGAATAAAATTGAATGCGTTTTCACAGATTCAGATTCGAATTATTTTCATGATATGAAATAAAATTTTGGTACAATTTCCAGAATTGTGGTACTAAAATAAACACATCCCATCTTCCTTTTCACTTGTAACCGTTCACTCTAATACAATAAACGTTTTAAGTGCCAAAGCTGAATTATTCAAATACAGATTCATGATAATTTACTTAGAGATGTAAATATCATAAAGAAACTTGCCTTGTGTCTTCCGCTTTCTTTTTCCCTTGTTTACCTTCGTTTATGTCATTTTTTCTTTTCCTCATTCTTTTTATTTATTCGTCTCTTGCTATTTTCTTTCATTTTTCTCATTCGTTTCATTCTCTTTCTTGCTTAATCGCATTCCTTATCCTTCCTTATCCTTTCTTTCTTCTTCGTTTTTATTCCGTTTTTTTTCTTATTTCTCTTCGCCTTTTACATCTTTTCATTGCTTTTGATTCTTTTCTGTGATATTTTCAACCCTCATATGCCAACATTCTTTCTTCCATAGTCTACCACTCAAAATAATAGCATTAATTCTGTCTCTTTTCTTGGCTTGGTCATGTAAAACGCAGACGGGTTCAATATTTTTTGCAGTTTGCTTTGATTTTCATTGCATTAAACGAAGGTAACACAATAAAGTCGCTCGGAGTCGACGTCGTATTTCTGAATTCTGTAGTCTATATAAAATTAGCTTCCGGTCACTCCATTAACTCTCTATTTACTTATTTTCTGAATTTTTATTTATTGCTGTAAAATACAAGGCCGAAAAGAACGTGAGAATACAGCTAGTTAGCATTAACCATCCTAGACAGAGCAAATTTGAAAATTCACCCGCCTCAGCAAATTATCTGTCACCATTTAATCCTAAATATACTTTAAATAATTCTTTCTTCTTCTTCTATGTGCCCTGTCCCTTCAGGACGTAGGCGATCATGGTTCTCCACGTCTCTCTATCCCTTGTGGCTCTTAGTATGTTTGAGCCTGTTACTTCTGGCAAACCCCGTTCCGTCATCCACCTCATCAGACCCTGCAAATATGTTATCCGCTGTCTCTCCTTCCTTCTATCTGACCAGTCAGTATCAGGTTCTCTAGGCTCTCTTTCCTTATTGCATGTCCCAGGAACTTCAGTTGTCTCTTCCTGATGCTCAGCATCAATTTCCTTTTTGTTGCCATTCTTTCCAACACCTCCTCGTTGCTTGCATGCTCAGTCCACGATATCCGTAGCATCCTTCTGTTGAACCACATTTCGGCCGCTTCCAGTTTTTTCCTCATTTTCGATGATATTGTCCAGCATTCAGTGCCGTATTGAAGAGCTGACATCACGTAGCAGTCCAGCACTCTTTTCTTCGACTATTTATAATTAGCTTCCGGGTTGTTCCTACTAACTCTCTATTTACTGCTTTTCTGACTCTGTATTTATTGCTGTAAAATACAAGGCCGAAGGAAAAGTGATGTAAAGTTAGTCAGTATTAACCGTCCTAGACTGAGCAAATCAGATTGACGACCATTGCATTTTGCCCATTCATTCCCCTCATGAAATTATCTATCACTATTTAATTCTAAATATACACAACACTACATATCCACACAGAGCCCACAAAAAAAAAAAAAAAAAAAAAAATTGCCATGATATGAAAAATTCGTTTATATACAAATTGTCCGAAGGATTTTTTTAAAAATATATAAAATGAAATCGCGATATAAAATTAGAGAGGGCGGGATAAAACCATAAAACAAAACTAAAATTTAAGATAATTTTCACACTAAAACAAAGAGATGTTGGTTGGATCCGTCCACTGAACCAAAACATATGTGTAGCCGCTGTATTCTGCCTTGAGATAAAATTAAGAACCTTACTTACTAACGGAAAGGGAAGGATAAAATAAATATTGGAGTGGAAAAATCAAAGACTGACGCAGTCTAGATGTAAAAACGCAGGCTATAAACTGGAAATCGAACTCGGGGAGCTGAGTTCGATTTCCAGTTGAATTTGTTGCATTCACTTTCGCACAAATACCCTTGGGAAAGGTATAATCTATCTCTGCTACATCCAGCTATGGGTTAAATAATAGGACAGATTGGTTTCTATAGCCTTGGCTGGCAACCAATCTACCGCAGTAAGCAATGGCAACCTACTGCAGGATAATCTTCTGCCCAGTCAGTCATATCTCTTTCGAGACATGATCGCCCAAGCGTGTATCACGTATGGCACTTAACTGACTGATAAACTAGTGAGGTTGAAAATCTCTACATTAAAATAGAAAGCCAAGAGGCCAGGAACGAGACTTACTCACATTAAATAGGTGAACAAAAAGAGTCTATTTTATCCAGGGGAAGGTTCGTCAGGAAACCTTCTCGTTGTGTCAACGCGGACTTTTTTTTAATCATTTCACCCCAAGCAAGGCATTCCATTGCCACTATTGAGCAGGGGTTACATAGGGGAAAATGATTGGAAAGAGCGGTTAGATATAGGAAATGTCAGAAGGAGGGTGATAGACGTTAAGGATAGAGAGGATGAGGGTTGGGTAGATGGGAAGAGTGTTTGAGAGAATAGATGCGAGTTAGTGTGTTAGCAGGTGTCTATTGACCTTACATTTAAACTCCTGGAGATTGTAGCTGGCTGTCGGGGAAGCAAGTGTATGGAAGGGAATTCCACAGGCGGGAAGTGCGAGAAAAGAAGCTGTTGGAGTAGAAATTGCGGCTACATCTTATCTGTTTCTCTGTAAAATGTTGGGACCTAGTAGCTAATCTAGTATCTCGTGACAAATTCATACCTAGGGGGCACCTAGGTATGAATTTGCACGAGAAAAAGAAAATCAAGGTAGACCCCAATACATTCGAACGAAGCTCGCCAGTTTAATTGACTTTTCACTGAAATCTGTCGACAACAAACGCTTTTTATTGGTTCTAATCGTCATCTTGAGTTTATGCTCAAAGAGTCCAACAATCCTGATGAGAATAGCGTTCGTATCGCAAAATTCACTCGATTCGCAACATAAAAAGCACGATACTTGCCACAGCGAGCAGCGTTAAAAACACCATCCATTTCCTCCCAAAATACGAGGGCGACACATTATTTCCCGCAGATGTGTGATCCATGGACACAAAATGTTCAGGATCGATTCGAGCTGTCAATTCGCTTATTAAGTCCCAGAACAGGCACACATCAGTACAATGGTCAAAGGCATGCGAAACAGTTTTCTCCAAGTCAAGGTCAAACCGATGACAGTCAGGCAAATCTGCCTTATCCCCCCTGAAGGCTTCTTCTTCTATGTGCCCTGTTCTTTTCAGGACGTAGGCGATCATGGTTCTCCACGTCTCCCTATCCCTAGTGGCTCTTAGTATGCTTTCTCCTGTTACAGCTTGCAACCCCCGTTCCGTCATCAACCTGATCAGGCCTCTCGTATATGTTATCCGCTGCCTTCCTCTGTCTTTTTTCCTTCTATCTGGCCTGCCAGTATCAGGTTCTCCAAGCCCTCCTCCCTCATTACATGTCCCAGGAACTTTAATTGTCTCTTCCTGATGCTCACTATTAATTTTCTTTTCGTTGCCATTCTTTCCAACCCCTCATCATTGCTCGCATTCTCAACCCATGATATCCGCAGCATCCTTCTGTAAAACGACATTTCCGCTGCTTCTAGTTTCCCTTCATCTTTGATGATATTGTCCAGCATTCACTGCCGTATTGAAGAGCTGACATCACATAGCAATGTAGCACTATCTTCTTTGTTTCTAGTGAAATTTTCCTATGTCTTAGTACTTTACTCAGCTTCTGGAATGCGACCTTCGCCAAGGCTACGTTATTGAAAGATTTCACGTTCTGAATTAATCGCAAGGAAAATGAAAACTCATGGTTGATGTGGTAATCCGCCACTAGCGGCTAAGACAAGAAAATGCAAATTTTACATGTCAAGCCACACCTTTCTCATATCGAGCACTCTGTTAACGCGCTATATAGGAAAGCCACCCACGAGGCGGGTCAGTGACTTGCCAATTGTGGCATTAACAGCCCCACCCCATGATACTGACATCTCTGTTAAACTGATGCTTACAACCAGCCCACAAGATGGAGGATTGCAAGCGCTTAATCGTCTTCTCAAGGCTCTGACAAGGAGAGGGTACAGACAGCTAATAAAGAATAAGAGGAAAGATGTAAGTAGTACATACCTCAGGCTTATCCTTCACAGGCAAGAACCTCCGGACCAAAGTCTGAACCACCACTCCGATCTTTGCCTGAACTAATTCTGATTGAGCTGAAGCCCGAGGATGAACCACACTCCAAGGATGTGAACGGGTTCGTCAAGCCAAATAAATGGCCCGAAAAAATGATCTTCTTCCAGGAACTTAACCGCAAACCGGAAGACTTGATGTGGTTAATCTTGACCTCCATGAACTTTTCGTATTGCTTAAGGACATTCTTTTCCCTTAAAATGTTGATGTGGCACGACACGAAAATGTATATGTCATCGGTTTACGCGGAAACCCTGGCTCGAGAACCACAAGGGACAGTGATTCCATGTAGAGCTGGACTGTGCATCCTGTCCTTCAAACGGTGCAGGAGAGGCTCCAACACCAAAGCGTAAAGTAAAAGCGACAATAAACAGTTCTGGCAAATCAACCCACCCCCAATATATCTGTCTATGATGATTATTGACGTAAGTATTTATACTATTTGGACGAGTTCAAATCTCCTTCTGGGGAGGTGCGTGTTCATCTACACAACAATTGGTTCGAGAATGTTATTTTTGCTAAAGCTCTGTCCTCAAACATCATTGACCAATCGAAAAACAGGAAATGTCCGGAACTATGAAAATATGCTATGCAGCAAATTCTTTGTTCTGATTGGACAAAGATTTTGCTTCAGACAAATCTGCATGAGTGAGTAAGTAATTCACATTAATCATAGAAACTTTTAATACCTTAATTGTATCTTTTTATTTTATTTTAACTTAATTTTTTATTTATCTATTTATTTGTTTTAAGTTTTTTTGTATCCCACATTGTATCCACAGTGAAATTATTCGCTTTTGAATAGCATTTCTTTCGTCTTCTTTCTCGTATGTACGCTTATTAGTTACGTCTTGTGTAATGTTTTTCAATGTGCAAAATTAAATCGGCCACTCAAGATTAAATCAAAATTTAGTTTGTTGTATTCACTTGCACTCTAATCCACAAAAGATACATTTAAAACAAGAGAGACAGAGGGAAATATAATGTTATTTTAAGTAATAGCAGAACAGGGATTAGAATGGATATTAAGTAAACGTGAATTACACTACCGGCCATAATTATTAGGTTACCGCAGTTCTTTTTAAAGAAATGATGTATTTCATACTATTTTTAGTATTTATTACCAAGTGGATAATTCTAAATGAAAACAGAATGTTTTTTTTTTGTTATTATTACTTTGCAAAATTTTGCAATGCAAGGAAGCAAAGATGAATTCGTTCAAATCACCCTAAATTTTCTTCATTCTTTCTTTGATGAAACTGCAATATAGGTAATTATTAAATATTTATAAATTCATTTGATGCACATGTTATTGTGCAATATTAACAAAAGAACCATACTATTTTCATTTACAGTTATTCCCTTGGCAATAAATACTAAAAAATAGTATGAAATATATAATTTTTTAAAAATACTGGGGTGGCCTAATAATTATGGCCGGTGGTGTACGTAGTGCTAAAGAGAACAGGAAATTGTAGATTGTAGACAAATTTCTCACGAAGCACAAAACATAAAATAGATAACGTGTTTTATTAGACAAATTCGTATTTTATAACAGTTAAACTGATATCTACTGGCTCAGGAAATTGAAATTTAAAAAAGCTAAAAAGAAAACAACATTTTCAATTTAGATATAATTTCACAGTTCAAGAAACATGGATAGCTACATAAAAACGTGTACTGGCTAATTACAACGCATATATTAATGAAAAAATCTAGGATTAAAAGAAATCTGTTTGAATAGGCGATAATGACTTTCCAGAATTTACTACAACACTGGCTGTTAAAATCTTTCTGGGTCATGCGCATGACGACAAACTGCATCCGGCAACAAGACCTCTGATTGGGAGGTTGTGAGAAGCATGGAACCACTTCTTAATTGCTGTTGTTCCCAGATTCACCCTACCCTGGAGTGGTAGCATCTGTTAGGGTCCCAGCTATGGGAAAATTGTTAACCTCCAAACAAAGCTCAAATGAAACTATAAAAATAATCTTATAGAAATATATGCACAAAAATAGACATTTATAAAAAATATACATTTTTAAAGGAAAAGCTTTACCAACAATACACTTTTGAAGAAAAATTATTACAACACATTTTTGAAGAAAAAAATACTGATTCTATGCAAAACATTTTCGAATACAAAACTAGAAGACATTTTCATTTTTCTAAAATAAAAAAGAATAAAAACAAAAAATTTTCATCAAAAGCAACTAGGTCCCA
The DNA here is from genome assembly GCA_037127315.1 of Ascarosepion bandense. Classification (NCBI taxonomy): domain Eukaryota; kingdom Metazoa; phylum Mollusca; class Cephalopoda; order Sepiida; family Sepiidae; genus Ascarosepion; species Ascarosepion bandense. The sequence goes on along the minus strand of JBBBDQ010001704.1, from coordinate 564,737 downwards.
CCCTTTTACAGTTAAACAAATAAGATGTAACCGTAAATTCTACTACAATAGCTTCTTTTCTCGCGCTTCCCGCCTGTGGAACTCCCTTCCACAAGTCTGCTTTCCCGACAGTTACAATCTCCAGGTGTTTACATGTAGGGTCAATAGACACCTCCTATCACACTAACTCCCAACTATTCTCAGAACACTCTCATCTACCCAACCCTCATTCTCAGTATCCTTACCCGCCTATCACCCACCCTCTGACATTTCCTATATTTAATCATCCTTTCTCCACTCTACGTAGCCCCTTGCGCAGTAGTGGCAGTGACATGCCTTGCTCGGGGTGGAACGCTTATAAAAAAAAATCAATTTTCTCACTATAACTGAACATTAAAAAAAACAAACTTAAAATCCCACCTTTTTGGCATTAAATAACCCACAGAGGTTGATATGCCGTTAAACAAAATTCAAACTCAAACCAAAATCTTTCTTCTTTTGTTATAGCCCTGGGAATTCATTCACGAAAACTCAGTCAGTTTAGGTGCCATACGTGATACACGCTTGGGCGATCATGTCTCGAAAGAGACATGACAGACTGGACAGAAAATATCCCGCAGTAGGTTGCCATTGCTTTCTGCGGTAGACTGGTTGCCGACCAAGGCTATAGAACCCAATCTGTCCTGCTATTTAACCCATAACTGGAAGGAAGAGACGGATTAATACCTTTCCCAAGGGTATTTGCGCGTAAGTGAATACAATGGGTTCAGCTGGAATTCGAACTCGGCTCCCCGGTTTCTCGTTCCGAGCCGATATTCACTGTACCACAACTTCCCTTATTTCAGTTTCTATCAATATATCCCTGTAGAGTTTAAGTTTTTCAAGCCTTTTTATTAAGTGTCCGAGGCGTTTCAGTTGTATTTTTTCTGATTGTGAATATAAGTGTTCTTTCTGCCGCCAGTTTGATTCGAACTTCTTTGTTGCTTACTCGTTCCATTCGTGGAATTCTCTGTATTTTTTATCAGAACCAGGTTTCCTGCTCTTTTCAGTGTTTTTTTTTTCTTCATCCTTGGAGAAATTGCATTTGTTACAAGAAAATATTTTCTTTTTGTTTTTGTAATTGAACAGCAGATTTGAATTTGTTTGAAAGTCTCATCTCCTAAGACGTAAATATGATCTTAGGAAAATTACATTTGGAGAAATTCAGATTCAAAAAATATTCAGGATCGTGATTACTAAGTTTAGAGTCGGGGATCAGGTGAGTATATTAAAAGGAAAAAAAATCTGCAACCATCATTCCCAACGTACAACTACATTCTTCTAGATTAGCATTCGTATATTGAGATAAGAAAGACCGTGTTTGGTCGAGACTATTAGGCAAGCAAAAAAATTATATGTATAAATTGATTCATTTTCAAAGGTTTATCAATCAATTACAGGTTAGTTAAAGGCAAATAATATTTTCAGATTGTATGATTTCGAGGAGATAATAAGGATTTATCGATACAAGTCTTACTAATTGATCTATACCTAGTGACGAAGAAGTGGATTTGTAACTAAGGGGATATAACAAAATAACTGGAACCGAAACTCGGCACTCGGATTTAAATTTACCCATTACATATTCAGGTATATTCAAGCTTGATATGCGTTGTGGCGCATGGATATGCGTTTTGGTGCAAGGATGTGCGTTGTGGTGCAGTGAATATCGGTTCGAAACGACAAATCGGGGAGCCTAGTTCGAATTCCAGTTGAATTCCTTGTATTCACTTACACACAAATACCCTTGAGAAAGGTATTAATCCGTCTCTTTGCTCCAGTTATGAGTTAAATAACAGGACAGATTGGCTTCTATAGACTTGGCTGGCAACCAATCTTCCGCAGAAAGCAATGGTAACCTACTGCTGGATAATCTTCTGCCCAGTCAGTCATGTCTCGAAAGAGACATGATCGCCCAAGCGTGTATCACGTATGACACTTAATTGACTGACCGTCAAGCTTGATCGAGAAGCGATGTTTCAATGGTGTGTGGCCGTAATTCTTATACCCTCTAAAGTAGATCTGGTTTTGATCTTTGATTTTCATTATTCGACAAACGTCACAGAAAACACGGATTCTTTTTCAGAATAACATTTGGTTCTATCTTTCGTCGCCACAATGATAATTGCATTATGGATTCAGCAATATTTTGTTCACTTATGTTTGCTTTGAAATATTTCTGAAGTTCTGATATCATAACGAAACTCTATATATATATATAACAATTTGTTGCATTGCAGCTCCGACCAATCACCAGACTCATTGACAGGGTGCATTTTCTTCCAGTCAAACGCTTGTAGCTTAAAAATTACCCTTTGGCCTGATCGTTACCCAACAGTGAAGAACAAAACAATTTCTAGCAATAAACTAGATTTTATACTTTGGTTGGAACTTATTTTTTTAAGCGGGCGAAGTTGGCTGGAGGCCTAGGTGTAAAAGAAACTGCGCTGATAAGCGGCCATTTTTGTCTTGGCATCTTTGTCTAAAAATGTAATTTATTTCGTTTACCTGATTTTTTCTTGCGCTGTACTTTGAAGTTGACTTCACTTCCTGATAACCATCGGTTTAAAGTAAAAGTTCTATTTTTGCGACAAGTCCCACTGTTTTCAATTTAACAAGACCTCAGACGACCCATGTTGCCACAAAAGAACTTACCTACATAATCAATAGTCGACTGCACCCTTAGACACATAAATCAAAACGCATATCTTTGTGTGTTCAGAAAAATATTTATCTATTTCACGGATGAGACTTATAATCAAACCAACCAAAGTTGAACTACGGTTGAACTATAGGAAACGTTTTTCCACTAATTTTCACCCAAAACAATGCCCAAGAGTCACTCAAGATAGAGGTTTACTGTACTGAATTACCTGTAGAAATGTTGAAATTGGTCAAAATATGAGTCTTGGACATCTATGCAACTCTGCCATCGATCGACGAGATCATTCATTCCACGTTGATAAAAGGTTATTGCTTGTGATGCAACGAAATCTTTGAAAGGTGATTAATTTTCTGGTTTGTACCTAAAGGTTTTACCATTTGAAAATGTGGTTAAGTGCTTTAAAAAGTGATAATCAGTGAGTGAAAGATCAGGAGAATATGTGGCATGTTGTAAACTCTCGTATTCAAAGTTTGCAAGATTTTGCATTGTCATTCTGACAGCAGTGTTTGCGCATTATCGTGGAGCAGAAGTGGACCACATCGATTCAGTAATTTTTTTGCACAGCGTGTATGCATTTCAGTAAGTTGATAACAATAAAGCTCTGCATTGGCTTCCTGGAAGCTAGAGTGGATAACGCCAATTGCAAACCATCAGATAATCACCATAACCTTTTGCTGATACAAGTTTGGCTATTAAAAATGTTTTGAAACTCATCACGATCAAGACATTACGGTTATCATAAAGGATCCACTTTTCATCAAAAATGACGATTCGGTCCAGAAAGGGATCATTGGTGTTACGCAGAAAAAGCATCCCGCACGCATCAAAATGCCAAAGTTTTTTGTTATTATTGAGATCATGAAGAAACCTTGTATCGAGATTTTTAAAACTTGCCAATACTCTGCAAATGGCGTGAGACTGATGCAGTGCTGACACCAAGTGTTTAAGACATTTCTCCGATACATTGATGTGATATTTGCTCAACAAATGCTTGCAATTGTTTTTTATCAAGACTGCAGGGCCGTCCTCGACCTTCTTCATTTTTAAGGCTTTCATCACCAATACGGAATTTCTGGAATCATCTTCGTACAGTCCGCTCATTTGTGGACCTATCTTCGCATGCTCCGTTGATATTGGCAGATGCTGGATACGTACTTTGTTAAGTTTGAACTCTTGCAAAAAAAAAAAAAAGTAAACGATGAACATGTTTTGTGATGTTCATAATTAAATGCTTTTATGCTTCAGGAATATTTCTGCCTGAAAATAAGTTCAAAATTATTAAAGAACAAACATTCATTATGTATACCGAAATTTGCCTAATATATGCCGTGAATACTATGTTAAAATGGCTACAACAGTTCGAGCGGGAATCATTTTGCAACAACCTAAAATTTCTTACTTTATTTCCCTTTCTTTCTTTCTCTCTATCTCTGTCTCTGTCTTTATAGGTAAACTGCATCCGGCATCAAAGCTTCTGATTGGGAGGTTATGAGGAGCATGGAATCACCTCTTAATTGCTGTTGTTCCCAGGTCCACCCTGACCTAGAGTGGTAGAAGCTGTTAGGGTCCCAGCTATGGGCAAATAGTTAACCCCCAAACTGAGAACAAAAAACTATGAAAATATAAAAATACACCTTTATAGAAATATATACATAAAAATACTTTTATAGAAAAATATACATTTTGAAGAAAAAATATAACACATTTCTGAAGGAAAACAAATTCTCAGTCAAACATTTTTCAATACAAGACTAAAAGATATTTTAGGTTTTTTAAAATAAAAATGAATAAAAACAAAAAAACAATTATTCAAATTTGATTAAATCAACCTTCACACTATAACCGGACATTAAAAAATACTTTAAACCCCCATCTTTTTGGCATTAAATAACCCACAGAGTATGATATGCCGTTAAACAAAACTCAAACTCAAACTCTCTGTATATATATTTACAGATTCTAGTCAATAATTTTAACTCATACACACAGTAAGAGGAACCTTCAGATATTGGAGGCCATGTACATTAAATCCAAACAACCCACACTTAATAAAATCACTTTTAAATCCGGTCATAACACATTACATTGCATTTGAATACATGGTTCTGTTGTCATTTCGCACTATCACGAGGTGTAACGTCATGGAATCGCATTGCAAATTTGCGACCTGCGTTTGTTATTTTTGGTAACTATTGCCGTTGCCTAGCGGAGTTTTATGTCAACACAAAACAAAAACGTCGGTGATGGTGGATGATACTGTATTACCGTCTTAATAACCTCTCTGAAGATGGCTCATGTGAGCCTAAAGCTTAGAACCAGATTAATAAAAATTCTCCAAATGTTATATTTAACAATATATGTTTAGAATGTATATATATATATATATTAGAAAATTGGTTAATTTTGTCGAGCCTTTCTCTCTTGTTGTTTGATTTCTTCCTTTTATAGTTTGGTGTCTTCGAAATTTTTGGTCCCGATGGTCATTACACATCGCTACTTATTACGGCCTTGAGCTTGTATTTCAAACGATTTAGGCGCAAGTCAAGTGGCTTTCGGTGTAGCTTTGAGTTGGTCTTTGTATTTTTGAAAGAGGCAACTGCATGGATTTTTCCATGAAGTTAACTCACTGAATAAGACTGGACATAAACTCTTTTATTCTAGTTACGAGTCCTCAGCATAGAAGACGATGTTAATGATCAGCGATTCGATGTTTTGACCGTTGACCCTTTCCAAGATGTTTTTGTTGGTCACATAGTATCATGGTGGCATCACACATTCAACGGATTGAACTCTTTCATCTACTACATATACTTCCCCTCAAAAGAGATGGTAGCAGAAGAGTTTGGCAGAAATACACCGCGATAGGCAGAGACAGAGTCAGATAGCCAACACTGCTATTGTGCGACCATTGCGAGTCCTAGTTAGAGGACTGAATCATAGTATTACTACCTAACCCGTATTTATCGTTCTACTAACAGAGTTCCAATATTTGCATTTTACTGTGTTTAATATATATATCGTTATTTTCTATTTTGGTTGTTGTTGTATTATTTCTAGCTGGACTCTTAACCGGGTCCACGACACATAGTAATTCCATTTGATGTTCAAGATTAAACGAAGTGATTGCTGTCGAAAGCGTTCTAATTTTTATATATAGCAACGATATAAAGTCCAGGTTTCGCAACGATATAAAGTCCAGGTTTCGCAACTATATAGCAAGGTTACAATGGCATTAATACTATAAATTATAATTTTTGTTAAGTTCAAATCTTTGTTATTGAAATTTTTAAATGCTTCGTGTACAGTTTCAGTTCTGTGTTCCACATCCTTATCTGAGGAGCAATGTTTGATAAAAGCCTACCAAGATATGAAGAAGCACTATTTTGATGGAAAGAATGTATAATCAGAACTAGTTTCTTTAAGTATTTTTTCTCCTGAGAGATGTGCTTCACTCATTGAGTCTAGCCAGTTTGAGATTAGAGTTGCGCTATTTCTGTTTTGTCAGTGTTGTCAATTTCCAGAAAAGTCGTAAGATATCATATTCCGAAGATCATAATGGTAGTCTTCAGTTTATTGTTATTTCGACCGCATGATAGGTGGCCTACCAGTTGCAGTTTCCCAGCCGGGAACTGGGAGTGACTTCTGATGTTTAGTCCACCTGTTCTAGAGCCTTTCAGTTATACAGGATCCAGTTATAAAACCGCAATGGTCTGCCACTGATACGGTATTAATTTCGAGTGGACCGTTCTGTAGGCTGTTCATTTTTCGTAGCCCTCTTCATCCGCTGGTTTAAACGTTGAGACAATTTGTAATCGTCATCCGCTTCTTTGATCGTTGGGGTCAGTTGGTTGTCAATTCTCTCTTTAAAAAATATTTTCAACCTCTTTAACTCCTTGTATAATACCCAACTTATATACATTATAGCATCATAGCCCAAAACATTTTAGTAGTAGAAGATGCCAATGAGAGGAGTAGATGGAAATTAAAAATATAAAAACTATTACGTTCTCAGTTTTGAAATTTTCGAAGAATATTTCAAAATGTAGACATTTAATTTTAGGAGAAAAAGTTACATTAATACCACACAAATTTCAGACAGTTGATTTCCTGCATTAAATATTTAGCGAAAAAAAGTTTTATTTTTTAAAATTTTTTTCCTGGAGTATAAATTTTAAATCTGAAAAAATAATTTTTCAACAAAATTTTCAACCTCTTTAACTATTTGTATAATACTCAGCTTATATACTACTGTATACGTCTGTAGAATGTCTTTCCATATTCATCTGTTTATCTATCTATCTATTTATCCATCTTTTTCATTTACATATTTTCCCTCTTTTAAATTCATTTTTTTATTAATATTTACCTTTTTGCAAAAAGTTAACTGCAAATTTGGCATAAACAAAGAACAAACAATTAGTACTATTTTTTAACTGTACGCTAATTCTTTTTATTCTATTCCCATCCGGGTTATTTTATTCTTTTTCCTTTGTCCTCTTTTCTGGACCTCTCTCTCTCTCTCCTTCATTTTATTCTTTTTTCTTTGTCCTCTTTTCTGAACCTCTCTCTCCTTCATTTTACACTTTTTCCTTTGTCCATTTTTCTGATCCCTTCTCTTTCGTTCTATTCCATTTCCATCTCTCCCCTTCATTTTATTCTCTTTTCGTTAGACCCTCATCTGACCCTATCTCATACTTTTTATTCTCTCTTTTTTGTTTCATTTTATTTATTTGTTTATTTTTATAATCATATTGCCCCAAGCAAAGCATTTTACTGCCAGTGTTTTGCAGGCGGTTACACAGGAGGAAAAATTATGAGAAAGAGTGACAGATTATAGGGGGTGTCAGCAAGTGGGTAGGAGAAGGATGAGAATACAGTTTGAGGGTGGAGTGGACGGAGAAAGGAGCATGAGAGATGATGCAGTTTAGTGAGATAGGAGATGACTATTGACTTTATATTTAAATTCTTGGAGATTGTAGCTGCCTGGGAAGCAAGTACACGGAAGGGAAATCCACAGGTGGGAAGTGCGAGAAAAGAAGCTGCTGTAGTAAAATTTGCGTTTAAATTTTATTGGTTTCACAGTAAAAGGGTGGGACCTAGTTGCTAATCTTGTGGCTCGAGTAAATTCATGTATAGGGGGCACCAGTGAGCTAAGTTCATCGGAGCAGAAGCCGTGAAATTATTTGTAGAAGAGATACAGAAAACCCACATTGCGCTGGTTAGAAAGTGACTGTATCTGAGCTGCCAAATCGGGATTGATCAAATTACAGATTCTCCGGTGGATTTTGTCAAGGATCCCTTGGTGGATAGCCGGAGCACCAGACCAGATATGTCAGCTGTATTCAATGCACGAGCGGATGGTAGATTCATATATGTGAAGGATTGTTTCTGACGGGAAAAACTTCCTGGCCCTACACTGAGAACAGACTTTCTTAGCAATGGATTTAGCCACTTCTTTTTTCTTCTGATCTTTCAGTTTCATTTTATTAACATTCTATTATTTTTTTATTTTCTTTCTTTTTCTTTTTTTTATTTTGCATATTTGCTTCTTTCTCTTTCTTTTTATTCTCTTTCTTTGCTTTTTGTCTCTTTCCTGTTGTTTTAGTTTGCTTTTTGCTTCTTCATTTACTATCTTTATTTTCTTCTTTTTCCCTTTTTCCTTTCTTTGATTATTTTGCATTTTATTATTTTTCAAACATAAAAAGAAGGTTAAATCAAATTCATTGCAACTCCTTTTTAATAAACACTTATTGCTATTTGCCTAGTCGGCATCTGCTCACTTTATTCACGATTGTTTCATTTATGTAGTTTCACATCAAAAAATAATCTTTTCAAAAATCCAGTATTGCTGTTCACCTGCATTATATATGAGCAGAGTTTGATTAACTTTGAACATTTGCTTCTCACCTTTTTTTTGCAAATGCTTCCATTTGTACGTCCGGTCAGTCGCCATATTTTTTTATCTTCATGGGAGAAAACTGGCTTTCAGGAAAAAATCTTTTGCGAAATTCCTTTGAGTTGTAACGTTTTGCAGCGTTGTTTTTTTATGCGAAATTGGCAGTTCACCTTTTGCAAAATGGTAAATATGAATAGAAAAGATGAATTTGAAAGAGGGAAAATATGTAAAATAAATAAATAAATACAATGAAATGAAAAAGAGAAGATAAATGTAAGAGAGAGGGTCAGAAGGGAGATCAAAGAAAAGAGAATAAAATAAAAAAAGAGAGATGGAAATGGAATAGAATGAAAGAGAAGGGATCAGAAAAAAAGGACAAAGGAAAAAGAATAAAATAAAGCAGAGAGATTGAAATAGAATAAAAAGGATGAGAGGGGGTCAGAATAGAAAAAAAAGCAAAGAGAATAAAATAAAACAAAGAGAGAGAGAGACAGAGAGAGAGAGAGAGAGAGAGAGGTTCAGAAAAAAAGACAAAGAAAAAGGGATAAAATAACCCGGATAAAAAGAATTAAAGTACGGTTAAAAAATAGTACAAAGGGTTTTTTTTAATGCAAAATTGCAGCTCACCTCTTGCAAAAAGATAGATAAATAAATAGATAGATAAACAGATGGAGATGGAGAAAAATTCTACAGAGGTATATAATCTATATATATAAAAGGCAATCTGTGGGTCTACATGTGACTGTTCCCTATACACGCCTACATTTTTAAAGCTACGCCATTCAAACTTGCTAGGGACACATATCTACAGGGTAATCCAAGTCGACACATACTTTTTGAGTTTAAGTTCAGCAATTTTCCCTTTTGCACTTTTTGGCCAATGGAGCCGATTGTTTACATTTGCTCCGTAAAACATCTAAGGTCTAAGATGGTTGCTAAATTACGTTACAGAAATACCAGGTGCTTTAAGCGTTTAGTGACGGATGTGCGTTGTGGTGCAGTGGATATCGGCTCGGAAAGAGAAATCGGGGAGCCAAATTCAATTTCCAGTAGAATACCCTGCATTTGCTTAAGCACTAATACTCTTGGGGAAGGTATTAATCCGTCTTTTCCCTCCAGTTAAGGGTTAAATAAAAGAGTAGGACTTGGGGACCCTGTCCTTAAAAACAAATCCCAATGAATCTTGATACTCGAAAAGAAAAAAGTATTGCTAGACACAAATATAAAAACAATAATAAATTGTTGAAAGAAAAAGGTATTACTAGCAATAAATAAAATAAAAATTTAGTTGGCAATAAATGACCCGCTGAGGTGTTGATATGCCATAAAAACAAATCAACCAATCTAGCTACAGCAGAAGCGTATAAAAAATCGAGAGTTGATTTAAAGGGAGCTATCTAATACCGAGATATCTAGAAGTGGCATGGCGTGAGGAAATAGACAAGTCTACCCTCGTAAACGAAATAAAGGGTTTAGCCGGAAATTTTTCCCACCTGAAACTATTCTGCACATATACAAATCTACCATCCGCCCGTGTATTGAATATTGCTGCCATATCTGGTCGGGTGCCCCTGCTGCTCTCCTTGGACTTCTTGACAAAATACAAAGGAGGATCTGTAACGTGATTGATACTGACTTGGCAGACCGGCTGCAGCCGCTCTCACACCGGCGTGATGTGGCTTCCCTGTGCCTCTTCTACAAGTATTTTCATGGCGTCTGCTCCGATGAGCTTAGATCACTGGTGCCGCCTAAGCAGGAATTTACACGAGATACTAGATTAGCAACTAGGTCCCACCCTTTTACAGTTAAACAAATAAGATGTAACCGTAAATTCTACTCCAACAGCTTCTTTTCTCGCGCTTCCCGCCTGTGGAACTCCCTTCCACAAGTCTGCTTTCCCGACAGTTACAATCTCCAGGTGTTTAAATGTAGGGTCAATAGACACCTCCTATCACACTAACTCCCAACTATTCTCACAACACTCTCATCTACCCAACCCTCATTCTCGGTATCCACACCCGCCTATCACCTACCCTCTGTCATTTCCTATATTTAATCAGCCTTTCTCCACTCTACGTAGCCCCCTGCACAGTAGTGGCAGTGACATGCCTTGCTCGGGGTGAAACGCTTATAAAAAAAAAAAATAAAAAAAAAGTTCAGAATTGCAATCACCTGAAGAAGGCTAGGGCTTAAAAAGTTCGAAACTTTGTTAATATGGCAAGATGAGGACAATAGTTTGGACAATGTAAATAGTGTAAAGAATTAAAATTCCTCATAGAAATATTGACAAATATTGAAGACTGACAGAGTTCTAATTTTTCCCTCTTTGTTATTCTAGCTGTACGTGGCCTTGCTTAGTCATAGGTGCGAACATTATATTTCTACTTGACGAGCCAAGGACGCCGTTTAGTTAAAAAGGACGCGTTGCAGACGTTGGCGACATGAATGCTCAGTTAACATTTGTGTTTTTTTTTTTAATCATTTCACCCCAAGCAAGGCATTCCACTGCCACTATTACGCTTGGGGCTACAGAGGGGTGAGGTAAATAAGAAGAGTGGTTAGATATAGGAAATTTCAGAAGAGGGTAATAGATAGTTGGGTGGGTGGGTGGGAAGAGTGTTTGAAAGAATGGAAGTTAGTGTGTTTGAAAGAATGGAAGTTAGTTTGTTAGGAGGTGTCTATTGACCTTACATTTAAACTCCTGGAGATTGTAGCCGTCGGGGAAGCAGTCATGTGGAAGAGAATTCCACAGTCGGGAAGTGTGAGAAAAGAAACTGATGGAGTAGAAGTTGCGGTTGCATTTTATCAGTTTCACTGTAAAAGGGTGGGATCTAGTTACTAATCTAGTATCTCGTGCAAATTCGAAACTAGGGGGCACCAGTGATCTAAGTTCATCAGAGCAGAAGCCGTGAAAGTATTTATAGAAGAGATACAGGGAAGCCGCGTCGCGCCGGTGAGAGAGAGACTGCAGGTGGTCTGCTAAGTCGGTATCGATCACATTACAAGCCCTCCGCTGTACCTTGTCTAGAAGCCCAAGGAGAATAGCAGGGGCACCCGACCAGATATGGCAACAGTATTCAATGGACGGGCGGATGGTAGATTTATAAATGTGCAGGATAGATTCAGACGGAAAAAACCTCCGGTCCCTTCACAGAGAACCGACTTTCATAGCAGCGGATTTAGCAATGGATTCGATATAGTCATTCTACTTGAGGTCCGCTGAGAGTGTGAGACCAAGGAGGCGTAGTGTTTTACTCTCTGGGAAGCAAGCCTGGTCCATGCTAATAGGAGGTAGGTGCCATTGTCTATGATGATTAATTGATAGTAGCTTCGTTTTAGAAGCATTAAAATTTACGAGCCATTTCTTACCCCAGTCCACTACGGACTGGAGGTCCTGTCCAAGCTCGGCTGCAAGATTATTAATATCCGGACAATCCCAGCACATACACAAAATTAAATTTCTTTTATGGTGTTCAAAATCGGTGTTCTCTTAATAAAGATTTATACCTGCCAATCCACTGGCTTTGCGTTGAACATTGCAACCCATTTTTCATCGACTGTTGTGATATATTATCAGAAACAACAGTTTTGGACGATACATTTGTCATTAAAATTAGTTTATAAAAGACAGAACTTATGACTCAACCTAATAGTAACGATCTCATAATTGTTCTGAGTTGGATGGAAATAATTTCAACAATATTATCTTTATGGGACAAGCCAACACTAAACATAAAGTTTGTTATTCGGAGGTGTGATCAATCTAGTGTTTTTGTTATTTCCTATATGACAGATTGTAATTCAAATGTAGACTCTATTCCCGTCATAAAGATCAGATTCAGTGAATCAACAAAATTTCTGACGCTTCCTTAAGAAACAGACAAATGAACCTGCGTGGGCAAATCTATATAACACAGGAATATAAATCCTATGCATATGATGTATCGAGGGGATCAAAAGAAATCCGATTCAGATTTCTCTAAGAGTCAGTAATTGATGTCTCTCTCTCTTTGTTCATCTATCAATGTCAGCTTGTTCATATCTATCTATCTATCTATCTATCTATCTATCTATCTATCTATCTATCTATCTCAATTTGTTCATATCTATCTACTTATATACCACATATTTGTTTATCTATCTATTTTTCATCTTATTTCTATCTATCTATCTATCTATCTATCTATCTATCTATCTATCTATCTATCTATCTATCTATCTATCTCATTTTGTTCTGTCTCTTTCATTTTATCTAAGTTTGTTCATATCTATCTATCTATCTATCTATCTATCTATCTATCTATCTATCTATCTATCTTAGTCTATTTCTTTTTTCTATCTATCTATTTTAGTCTATTTCTTTGTTTTATCTATCTATTTGATTATACCATACAGAAATATATCTAAGGTAAACTATTAGTTTCTTAGCTTGTTCATATCTATCTATCTATCTATCTATCTATCTATCTATCTATCTATCTATCTATCTATCTTAGTCTATTTCTTTTTTCTATCTTTCTATCTGATTATACAATACAGATATATATCTAAGATAAACTATTAGGTTGTTAGAAAAAATTCGTCGATTTCTGAAACACAATTTTATTCTGGAAAATCTATACACCTCTGCCATTGATCGACGTGATTAATTATTCGTTGTTGATAAAAAGTTGTTGGCTGTGATACAACAAAATCTTTGAAAGCTGATTTCACCTTTGGTTAGGACCTAAAAGTTTTACCATTTGAAAATGTGATTAAGTGTTTAAGAAATGGTAATCAGTTAGTGAAAAATCAGGAATATATGGAGGATGGGGTAAACTCTCGTATTCCAAGTCGGTGAGTCATTCTTGCAACATTTGGCCTTGCATTATCATGGAGAAAAATTGAACCACATCAATTCAATGCAGGTTTCGTTTTTTTTACAGACGTGCGTGTATTTCAACAAGTGGATTGCAGTAAAGCTCTGCATTAATGCTCAGATTGACTTCCAGAAATCTTTAATGGATAACACTAATTACAGACCACCAGACAATCACCACATTATTTTGCAGATACAATTCTGATTTTGGGAAATGTTTGGTGAACTCATCACGATCAAGCCATTGATCTGATCGTTTACGGTTATCTTAAAGAATCCAATTTTTATCACATGTGGCTATTTGAACAAGAAAGAAATCATTGGAGTTACACAGAGAAAGCATCGAGCGCACTTCAAATGCCCAAGTTTTTATTTTGTCATTGAAATCATGAGGAACCCAATTATCAAGCTTTTTGTTTTTGCCAACCCTCTGCAAATGGTCTTAGACTGGTGCAGTGCTGACACTAAGTGTTTGAGACATTTCTCTGATACTTTGACATGAGATTTGCTCAACAACTGCTTGCAATTATTTGTTGTCAAGACTGCATACCTTTATCAACTTCAAGGCTCTCATCACAAATACGGATTTCCGGATCCTTCTTCGTACTGCCTGATCATTTGTGGACCCATCTCTGCATGTTCTGTTAATGTAAGCGAAAGTTTGGGAGGTACTATGCTCAAGTTTGAATTCTTCCAAAAAAAGGTAAACGAAGATTATATTTTGACATGTTCATGATTAGGAGAGTCTATGCTTTAAGATTATTTCTATTTGAAAATAAGTTCAAAATTAATTATTATGTATACTGAAATTTATCGAATACTAGCAGTATAGCCCGGCGTTGCCCGGGTGTAATGAAAGCTTTAAAACTAATCCATGGTCCTGGAGATCAGGCTCTTTGGACGTTGGCACGAAAGACTAAAAAGCAATAGTTGTTTTCACTTAAAGCGAAACCGTAGACTGAAAGAAAAATGAAAGGATGAAAGTCAAATTTTGATTTCCTGGTATCAATATCAAATAAGTTTTTTCGTCGTAAACTGAATTTTGAAGGATAAATAATTCCTCTGAGTAAATGGTATCATGCCTGAGACTAAGAGCTAAAATTATACCTACTTAGAGCCAAACCCGAAGCAAAAACTAAAATAAAAGGGCTGAAAAAATATAGACACACAGGTAGATAAACAAACACACACACAAACATCTTGCCTTATATATATATATTATCGATTTTCTGCAATATTGTAAGAACTGCAACCTTGAAACTTCTGAATATCATTTCTTATGTCTTTGTCTATGAGTGCATCAAGTTTGATTAAAATCGGACCACTTCTTCTATAACCGGATTTTTTCGATTATCGATTTTTTTATATTTATCGCGGGTACCTCGATAAAAAACCTAGCTAAGAACACTCGCAGACGCTTATAGTACAACTGTATAAATTTTCAAGAAAATCGGTTCAGCCGTTTCGGAGTCTATAGATAACGGACACACACACACACACACACACACACACACACACACACACACACACACTGACAATGTTCCATTTATAAATAAGTTTAGATATAGCGTGAATGCTGTATTAAATTTGCTTTTCAAAATACAACACTTCGTGCGGCCATCAATTTTGTAACCACCTGATACATACCTGTGTGTATTCCGTGTTTCTTGTTTGCATTTCAGATACCGATATAAACATTTTTATACAGAACAATATTGGGGAATAAAATACGGGAAAAGTTTTTGTGTGACGCATTTTGTTCCTTAAGACTACATTTGCCATGTTGGCGCGACAACACATGCGCACAAACAAGGTGCAGTGGAAATTTTAATACGAACATAACTTATAATTTTCGATTATCATATATATATATATATATATATATATTTATATATATATAAATCGAATATATATATATATATATATAGTATTGTCATCCGCATGACAGATATATTTAATTTTTAAACGAGTTATTTCGCTAACTTGGTTTCTACCATGAGTGATGCCTTCAATATGTAGCGAAATAACTCGTTTAAAAAAATATTCAAAAGTTCTACAATATAATTTTATAGAACACTTTTAATACAAATGTGTACTGGTCTAACCCTATTAGGACCAAAAACTAAGTATTAAACAATCAATATATATATATATATATATATATATATATATATATATATATATGGGTTGTATAAAAATTAATTTCATCAATTTTGTGGGTCGGGTTTCTCAGACCAAGACAAAGACAAATGTCGATATAAACATATGTCTAAATAGCCTTCGTTTTTTTAGTTATTAAGTTTAAATCTTACTGTAGACGCTGTTAAATGCACAATTCAAGATACAATCCAAAAATACTTGTAAAAATTTTGTGGGTGGATTACTCACGCCGAAACAAAGTATAGTGTCCATATACACATAAGTCCAAAAAGCTATCGTTCTACCACCAACCAACAACAACTCATAACAAATGTCCTCAGCTTGCTTCTATGACTAAATTGTGCTGGAATATTCGTTATTTTGTTCAAATTTTACATGGAGACGTATTTCGCTTATCGTTCACACACATAATAAAGTCAGTAACACACTCATACCTTTAAACAGCCATGCTCTTCTCATACACAGATTTTAAAAATCGTTCATCATTTTACATTTTACACATAGATTATTTTGCACAAATACATTTCAACAGACCTTTATAGACACTTACATTTAAAATAGATGTCTACTGCTTTTATTACACGTGGTACACGTGCATAAAACAAGCAAGAGCTTCTTATAATTAAAATGAACATATATTGCTTTATTGCACATCACACATATCTGGCCAATGAAATCAAACCCCAATCAACATTCTAATATACTGACTCATGTCAGGCACAAGATGAATATGTAGAATCATTAAGAGTTGATCACGCAACGGTTTTGAAATTTTGATAGCATTAAGAATGTTTCAAAAGCAAGGAAATTGGGTGTCGTACGAGTTAAAACCGTGAGAAGTCGGACGGCGTCTTGTCACATGTGAACCGCGGCTTCAGCGACAGAAAAGGAAAGTTTTTTCACCGTTTCGAGGAAAAGTGGATGCACTATGATAAACTTAGGTGTAGAAGATCGTGGCGTAATCCCGGCCAACATCGGCAACAAAGCCGTATATCCATGGTTCGAATCTTCTGCTCTGCACTTGATCAACTGGCTGTAGTTTATTATGAGCTGATCAAACAGACCTAAATCATCACGGGAGATTGACTACAATCGATGTGTTTGAGCTAAGCATTGAAAAAATAAACGGCCGTTATACAAGCAGAGATAAGACAAAATGGTTTCGCAACATGACAATAATAGGCCACATGTTGCAAAAAAGGTGAAAACCTAGTTCGATGCTCTTAAAACGGGAGTCCTATTCTATCCGCTGATTTCACTATACTTTACTCCGATAGAATTATCACATGATCCGATGTAAGGCATATGGACTGGCTAAGTAGCACTGTCATATCTATGAAGATACTAAAAAATGGGTCGACTCGTGGTTAGCCTAAAAAAACGTGTCATTTTTCCGACGTGTAATTGAAATGCTGCCAAAAAGATGAAAAAGTAGTGGCTCGCGATGGACAATATTTTAAGTGACGTGTTTCTTAGGAATCTTTGTAAATAAAACATTAATTTCCATGAAAAATCAGCGAGAACAGATTTAAGGTGCTAACACACACACACACACATATATATATATATATAATGTATTTGGGCGACATTCTCTCTTTTATGCAGGTTTCATTAAAAATGAGAAACAAGCCATTATGGTTAATTCTTTTATGTAATTTTTTTCCTGATCTTATGATTTTTTCAGGATGTAAATTATACAAAAGTATAAAAATTGTTCAAATATTTTGTTCTTTCGAGCGTTTTCGGTTATACTTTTAGCAATTATCGAGGGTGGATTTTATTTTACGTGTAACTGAATATATTCGAATATTTATGTGTGTGTGTGTGTGTCGAGTCATGTGTTTGTTTTATGTTCCGAACACGGTAGGTATATTGTTGAGGTGTTCGTAGTTGATATTATTAAGTGTTGGATTTTTCCTATATTTTTAAAAAAATAATGCTTCCGTTATTTTTAGCTTTCCTGCATTTGGATGATGCTATGATATTTGTGTTATCAAAAACCTCGTTGCGGAAAAACGTTGGGGGGGGTGTTTTTAAATGAGATCGAATTAAACTCTGTTCTGAAGAGTGCAAAGTTAATCTTCTTGTCACCCACATGGTGGTGTGGTCAATGTAATTATTTACAAATTCGGATTGATCAGCAATACAATTCTTCAAAGGTCATCTAAATTCGTAAATGTTGTATCTTTTAAAGAGGTTACAAAAAGACAAGACGGTACTCAAGTGAAAGAACAGCAACACATGCGTAGATGAAAGAAGAGAGGTTTATTGTAAAGAGAATACACTAGGGAAAGACAGGGAATTTAATGGCAGGCTAGTAATTGCCGAAGCAAGTCACTGATATCTCCTGTGCTCACTATATATGGCTACGAATATAGTCAGTTCACAGAGAAATTGTGGGACATTCCATTACAACACCTGCCCCTGAGCTAATTTTTCCATGAAATTTTGCTCAATACCTTTTCTATTTCGGGTCAGGACAAAATTGTTCGACTTTTTTTCTCTTCCTAGTGCTTTTATGTATCACCAATATTTTGCGCTGGTGAAATTTGGGACATTAGCGTTTTTCGGAAATCTGGGGTTACTTCCATCGGTACTGGTGGAGATATGGGAACTGGTATTTTGAATGCGTCATATATTACCTTCGTTAGTAATTCTTCACTAGGCGTGACATCTTTCGTATATCTTAACTGATTTAAATGTCTCTTACATTGGAATCTTCCTTCTTTGAGCATGTATATCACTTTGTCAAGTTTTTTGGTGATAATTCCGTCTTCTCAGAATCCTTTTCCACCTTTATAATTTCTGAAGAACTCTCTGTCTCCTAGTTTGTAATTTTTGAGCGCAAAGTTTTCTTTTTCTATCACTCTTTTCGTTGCACTAGCAACAGCCTGTCAAGTACGGACAGAATTTTTCTCGCAAACATCAGTTCGGCCGGTGATAAGCTGGAATGTTGGTTCGAATCGGGAGATATTCTGTAAACTGCCAAAAATTTTTATATTCCTTTCATTAGTTTTCATACCTTAATTCTTTCTTAGAATTCTTTTAAAAGTGTCTACAAATCTTTTGCTTGCATATTTGATTTCGGGTGGTAAACAGAGGTCGTAATGTCGTCTATGGACAAAGGTGTGCAGAAATTCTTAAATTTTCTGTTGGTAAACTGTGTCCTGTTGCCACTAACTAAATTTTTTAATTTACCGAAACGACTAAAATGCTCGTTTAATACATTCATAGTATTTGCGGTTGTCGGATGTTTACACTTGGATATTTCCGGCCACTTGGATAAACTGTCCACGATTATAAGGTAGTAGTAATCATTTATTGGTCCAGCGTAGTCGAGGTGTTACCTGGTCCACTGGACATCCATTTTCGGTCCCTTTTCAATAAGTCATTTAGCGGGGTTATACATTTTGGGAATGTAGATATTATAATAGTTTGGCCAAGCCTAAAAACGCCTGAAGATTAGTGACGTTGTTTTAATAGCTTTGGCTTTTCTTTTGTTCTCGTTGATTATTTGTCCCAAATATTTGGTCTGCTTCATGAATAACTCACATTTGTATGAATTTAGCTTGAAGCCATATCCATCAATCTTCTGGAACACTGTCTTGACATGTTTTTTGTTCCTTTTGTTGTTTTCGCTCTTCAGCAGAATATCGTCCATGTACGCTATGTATAATTCTAGCGCAGCTAATATGGTGTCCATTACTTGTTGAAACAAACTGAGAGTCACCTTTTAACCAAATGGGAGACGATTTAGCTTGTAGAGTCCTTGTGTGTATTAATTTGGCCACCGTTCATCCACTTTCACGTGTACATATGCGTCAGATAGATCTATTTTAGAAAACACTTTGCCACCATTCAACTTAGATAAAATATCCTCTGGTGAACGTGACGTGTATGTATGGTCTTTCAGAAAGTCATTTAATTTGGTTAAAAAAATCTGCTCAGACTCGGATATATTTTACCTTTTCGTTACATACACTGTAGGCGCAGTTCAACCTAAGTAGTCAATTTACACCTATTTTTTTAACCGTTCCAGTTCTTGATTTACGGAATCTAAAGGTGAAAATGGTACAAACATTTTTCGCTTGAATATTAGTTTTATGTTGTCTCTAAGTTCGAACCTGACCCTCGGTTTTC